>CALNHX010005698.1:0-102295 GCA_940337035.1 Agriotes lineatus
GTATAATATCAGTGGCGTAACTTCAATTTTGGGCCCGGGGGCCGCAATCTTCACCGGGCCCCTTAATTGCCAAGTGTAAGTCCTATTCTTGCCAAAGCATTTTTGGTTATCATTTTTCAATTATTTTTTTAAAATTCATAAACAGAAACAAAAGCAGAATGAACAATAGCGAGATACGCGTTTTTCATTGAAAATAATAATAATAATAAATATAAATCCTGTAAGCCTACGCACTAAAGGAACAAACAAAAACATAATTATTTCCGCAATTCGGCACTTCCGTACATTTCGAGGTACAATTCAAAGTATAACTTTGCTTTAACTGCTGATCTGCTAATCAAGAAGATATCTTCTAGACTTCTGATTAGCAAAAGATGTAATGATGTTTGATGTATGAACATTTCTCGCTCTCTGCTTTTCAATAGAGATCAGTGCCAGACTTGATAAGCGATGTTCAGACATAGTGCTGCGAAAGTAGGCCTTGATGAGCTTCAACTTTGAAAATGATCTTTCTGCACTAGCCACAGTTACAGGTATGGTCAGAAAAAGCACACAAGCAGTACATAGATCAGAAAATTTAGATGCCAATAAATGATTTTCAACAATTAGAAATTTGGCTAGGTCATATACTGATCTTAGTTTAGACAGCTGAGCTCCGAAAGTGTATTTCAATTAGAGGATCTGGTTTACCAAATCAATCGACAAATCATCCTTGCATTTTTCTGACAGGCTAATACTTGCTATTTCAAGTTGCGCTTCGCTCATTGTGCAAATATTTTGCGGCATTATTGGTGCAAACAGAGTATAAATGTTGTTGAGGCCCTTGCATCTTGAGTTGTAAAATAATTATATCGAGAGTCCCATAAAATATTTGGGTTTCAAAATATTTTTCGGAATCAGATTGTCGTTCGTCACAACACAACTCATCCATGAACCTAGGAACCATTGTTCTTAGTTTTTTTTTTAAACAGCTTGCACTCAGGGCCGGCGGTTGACGTGGTAGTATGGGTAGTACTACCCACTCGAAAATATCCGTGTGGGTAATTACCCACTCGAAACTTTCGAACAAAACCAAGTTTTTCAAGTCTTGAGAAAAATTTGGTACTGGTAAAACGAAGAATGCCGACGAAATCGTGGAATTCTATAGAGGAGATTTTGACAAATAGCTACTAACAAATGATAGAGATTTTTTTAGGAGTATCATGGAGCGTCAAGGGGAAGAAGCAACTGATTTAAACTCTATGGTAAAGTTTCTCAGGGAAAATGCACATTATATGAAAATCGTTCCCGAATTCGTGCGTTTTCTGAGATTAATAATAACAGTACCGGGATCTTCTTGTTCTAATGAAAGAAGTTTTTTAGTTTTGCGTCGAATAAAAAATTATTTAAGATCGACTATGGCACAGAATCGGCTAAACCACGTTGCTGTTTTGCATTCCTACCCGGATTCAGTTGATGTGCTCGATTTAGAAACTTTAATGGATGAATTTATTGTTCGTAATAGAAAACGAACGTCTTGTTTCGCCCTACGAAAATGATTTATTTGTATTTTTAAACGAAAGCAAATACATTGAACTTTGTGACATATGAAAATATATTTTCATCAATTTTTGATCGTAACCCTGTATCCCTCATTCCTTCATATGAGTGTATTGTGAAAAATCACTTGGAACTCCCCCCCCCCCCACCCACCCACCTTACTACCCACTAGGGCTAAAAGTGTGAAAGCCCTGCTTAGGTACACTCCCCATGATGTGGCCACGTTTTCTGCAGACTCCAATACTCCTTTAAAATTGTTGCGCATATCTTGTATGGTGATTAAAGCAGCACTCAGCAGCTCTCAGGCTTTGCTAAGCTCACAGGGGGGAGATTGCAGTAATAGCGACACAGCGTTTAATGAATTAAGAATTTTTGTTTCGACTATAAGGATAACAATTACGTCAAATTTCTGAAAGTAGGCTTGAAGGCCAGCTGACTCATTTTTCTCGTATTTATTGCGCCCCATCAGGGCAATATATGCTAATAATTTTATGAAATCCGAATAAAGTAATCTCAATATTCTCAATGCCTTAAGACAGTCATTGCAGGAGAGCCAACGCGTCGAGCATAACTTCTTCAATGATATGCTTACGGAGCTTACTGATTTTAAATGTGCCCACCTTTTAATGCTATCTGCAAAGAATACATACATGCCCTCAACCTTATCATAAAAATTACGAATCTCAGAAATGTTCTTTACCGAATTATTGATTACCAAATTCAAATTATGAGCAGCACAGTGTACGTACGCAGCTAGTGGTTGAATGTTTTTTATACGCCTTTGAAGTCCGTTATATACTCTACTCATATTTGCTGCGCCATCAAATCCTAGTCATCGTAATTTAGATATATCAAACTCGTTGATTTCGAAGTTCTTATAAACTTGTTCTTCCATTTCGATGCTGGTTTGCCCGGCCATTTCTTCAAATCCTATAAAACTTTCGTGTATTGTTATGTCTTTTGAAATATCAACTTTGTCTTTGTCATATTCTATAGTAACATATCGGTACACGTGAGTTTGTTGATCCACTTTTGATATATTCTGTGTTGAATCTGTTATGTAAATATATCGACTTTGACTTTTTCTCCTAGAGCTGCGATAATTTCATTCTGAATTTTGGGGCTAAGATATTTTATGGAGCCTTTAAGTTACGTAACAGTTCTGCAATTACGGATTCATATTTACTGAGCAGTGTTGGGCCCCCTGAAGTTCAGGGCCCGGGGGCCGCTGCCCCCTTTGCCCCCTCGGTAGTTACGCCACTGTATAATATCATCCATTTCAACTTCAACGGATATTACTCTCAACTAGATAACATCCAAATACAAATAATGTATCACCAATCTTAAATCCGGTGACTACAGGAGACCCATCTAAAACCTGACAATAAATTCTACCTAAAAGGATACACAGCGTTCAACAGTCTTAGGAAACATACTAGTGGAGGTGTCAGTACATTTGTCAAAAATAGCATACATATAGAAACAGTAAATCTGAATATCGAATTGGAGGCAATTGCAGTCAAAATGCATTCACCTTATAAACGCTCGATATGCAACGTTTATGTTCCACCAGATTTAGTACTGGCAGTTAGCATAAATCGAGCTGAATATATGGATCACTAAAAAAAAATAGACTGATAAAACTAAAAAGGGTTTTTAACGTAGAAGCACTAATACACAGCAATTTGGAATTTGTCTATAGATCAGCATTAGAAAATTATTTAAAAGTTTTCAATCTAATTGCAACTCATGGAAAAATCAAATAAAATTATTACTGAAACTATTAAAGAAATAGCTAACAAGATAATAGAAAGAAAACCCTCTAACCTCACAGCCAGATCGTGATAAAACCAAAAAAATATAAAAAAACAGGAGAGCGTTTATCACAAATTCTTAACATAGTTTAACGACAGAATAACTAAACACAACTATTACAAAATATATGAGAAAGGATATTAAGAAATATAATAAAATTTTGTTTAAAAAAACAATAGAGAAGAGTAAAGACGTCCAAATATTTTCATCAAGACATAATGTGGACAAGAGAGAAATTGTAAAACTTCTGGGCAGCAATGGAAATATTATAGTAAAAAAATTAAATAGTTTATAAGGACTTGTATTGAACCGCCGTCACTAAACACATTAGAGTTTAAAATTACACAGGATCAAAGCTGGCTAATAAATACTACGCATAATATATACCAGAAATCAGCTGCCATGAAATAAAGAATGAGCTAAAGCAATTAAAAAACCATAAAGCGCAAAGAGCAGATAGAATAATCACATAATTAATGAAGTTTCGTGATATAAAATTACTAAAACATTTAAAACCCTCTTCAATGAGCACTTCAAGTCTGGAAAGATTCTCACTAAATGGAAGAACATTACCATACTGAAAAATGGAGATATCTATAGGCCCATTTCTTTTCTATTGCACACCTACGAACTTCTAACAAAATAGATTAGAATAGAGGGGTTTTCAAATAAACTTCCACATGATAGATCGTACTCACATAGCAAAATGGATTATACAGAAAACAACAGTATACAACATGCCACTATGTTTAGTATTTATATACTACGAGAAGAGGTTCGACGCAATTGAAAGTTGGGCAACAGTTAACGCGCTTTAGTGATGCAGAATTGATTACCGCTATATTCAAGTAATAAAAGAAACCTACAAAATTGCCACAATGAACCTCCAAACGTTTGATCTTACGGAATCCATCAACATAGAACGAGGATTAAGGCAGGGGAACACAATACCACAAAGCTGTTCATAAATTCCTTAGAAGATGCACTCAAACTGCTAGACGGGGGCAAAAAAGGAATTACTATCGACGGAGAATGTCTCTGGCACTTGAGATTCGCGGACGATATTATTATGATGACGGAATTGCCTGATCGCTATGATGAACCACTGAATTTGTAGCCAACTATAACCTACACAAATTTGTACACATAGATGCCGAAGCACTTGAAGTAGTGCACGTGATATGTTGATAATTCTACGTTAAAAGTTCAGCTTCCACAAATAATTGTTGACAAGTTTTAATATTACCGGCTAGTCAAACGAGAAGTTTGATTGTGATTGATAAACAAAATTTAAACAGTATAATATTTGATGTCTTTAATTAGTTAATTCAGATCAAATAAAATAGAACAGTCAATAATAAAGTAAATACAGTTTTTGATAAAGATTCATTGTTGAACAAAATACAAGGATTTGCAAGTTAATATAAGGTTTTATAAAAGTAAAGACATTTTGGTAAAAGTTAAAAATAAAATATGGCAGATAAGAGGGTTACGAGGAAGAGTAAGAGAACTGAAGAAGGACAAGAGGAGATGGAAATAGGACAGAGTAGTACGGCAATAGAAGGGGAGGAAATACAACAAGAGATAGTTGTACAAGGTGATCATATTAGGATTCAGAAGGAACCAACAGAAAAACAAATCATTGATATGGAGAAATTAATGACATTTATTGCACAAACTGCAGCAGATTCAAAGAAGGATGCTGAGGAAAGGGAGAAAAGATTGCAACAGTCAATCGAGGAAAGGGAAAATAGGTTGCAGGTTTCCATACAACATACAATTGTAAAAAATGCCGAAAAATTGAAAACAGATTTGCAACAGGCAATTGAACAAAAGGCAGAGGAAAGTAAGAAGGACAGTGGCGGCACTACGGGGGGGCCTGGTTTAGCTGTGCCCCCCTGGGAGCCCCCCCGAAGACACCTTTGATTAATATCTTATGTCTAAACACATTCAAAGAGATATTTTGAATATGTTGCTATAATAGAATTAATGAACTTAAACTAAATAATTATTTCGAAGAACTTTTAATGGGGAATGTTTATTTGTCGCATAAAACTAAAAATCAACTTTATTTTGTGGTTTAATTATTAATGGGCTTTTCAGGCGCACGATAAGGAATACTGCTTAGATGCAGCATATCAATTTACGCTCTTATCTGGGTTAACAAACATCCTCATGGTTGGTCGGCACAATTTGATACAGTAATAATCCTGTTATGTTTACAGGTCCTTTCGCAATCAATATCGAATACAAAAGAGAATGCAATTTAGCTAAATTTTAAATATAAACATTTGGCTTCTGATGTCTGCTTCTGACGGTGGTGTTAGGATTATACACCACGCTTCTGACTACATTTGCTCGGTTGCTCGGTGGTCTCGTTGAAGTGTGCTAGTATGCATTTTAATTGTTTGCGGTCTTCTAAAAAAATTAAGCGTGCTAAGACACTAAGGGATTACTTTGATCCTACTCCCACTGCAGCAATAATAATCAAAGAGACCAACGTTGCTAAACAGGGTGAATTAAATACTGAAAATAATAATGTTGTGGAGATGATGGAGTTCCCTGAAGATACCAAAGAAAGTGTTTGTAACGATGATGATAATGACAATAATGCAAGCGATAACAATATGTCTGATGAAGATCTCTCAGGTTTCTCAGTTTTAGAAAAACTGTATGTTTTTGTTAGTTGTTCTAGAGTGCACCCAAAATTTATCAACCTGCAAAAAGAAATATATCCTAAACAAAAATCAATGGAACTAAAACGACTGAGTGACACCCGTTAGACTGTACAATTTCTTTCATGTGATGGTGATCAAGACATTTGAATCAATTATAGTGTTACTGCATAGTATAGCTGACGGTGAAGGTAATTTTAAAGATGAAGGTACTCGTCGAGTAGATGCTACTCGACTCTTAAATCAATTAAATGAAACATTTGTTATGTTTCTTTTTATTTTTAAAATATTATTAATTCAAACAAGTTCTTTGTCTGACCATTTACAGAACTCAAATTTAGATTATGCTAATGTTGTAGATTTAGTTGATGTAACAGTAAGTGTTTTGAAAAACTTCTTAATTTAGTACATCAATACCGTGATGCATTTGAGACATTGTATAACTTACTAAAAATAGTAAAAATTGCAGTGACATTACCTGTTTCAACTGTTTCTTGCGAAAGGTCTTTTTCTAGTTTGAAAAGAATCCACACTTATCTCAGAACTAGAATGACTAATGAGAGGCTTTGCAACATTTCCACTTTATCTATTGAAAAGGAAATTGCAAAAAACATAGATGTAGATAAAGTAGTGGATGCATTTTCCTCGACTCATGCAAATAGGCGAATAGTTCTTTAATAGTGTTTAGTTGTTGTTCTACCTAATATTTTATTATATATTATAAGTAAATAAAATATTACCCTGAAATAATCTGTAAATGTACGAACGGTTTTATTTCTTAATAAAGTAGTTATTATATTGAGAATATAATTCCTTAAATGTTGAGCCAATCATCATCTATTAAATTTAAGACATTGACCAATAGGACCCTCTACCATACTGACAATATAGCGACTCGCCATTTTCGATATGGTACGAGCTAACTTGGTTTTGTTTCACGGGTTAAATGAACTAATTTAGAAATGTCAGCTGATTTTTCGAGGTTAGGTCATGCGTTTTAAGCATAAAAAGCTACAAAAAGTGTATTTCGGACAAACATTGATCATTAGCATTGATACTTAAGTAATAAAATAGTAGTGCACTCCCTGTTCCATATATTTTAAATAATTTTTTGATCTGCCCTCCCAAAGTTTGACTTGGCCCCTCTAGGCCCCCCCAAGCAAAATTTTCTAGTGCCGCCACTGAAGAAGGATGCTGAGGAAAGGGAATGCAGATTGCAAGCAGCAATTAAGAATAATGCTGAGAAGTTGCAAGAACAACAGCACAAGCAAATAAGATGGAAGAGACAATGAAGGAGTTAAAGGAAGAATTTAATAAAATACAACTTCAGAATAAACAAGAATTGCAAGATAAAATAGATAATATCTGTATAACATTGGAAAGTTATAAGAATGAAGTAAAGAATGGGGTGAGAAGAGAATGGAAGGATGAAAGCAAACAGTTAGAGGAAAATTTAACACAAATTATGGCAGAGAAGTTAGTAAAGAATAACGAAGAGTTGGAAGGAAAAATTGGGGACATACAAAGACAGAATGAGGAAGTGAATGGTAAAATAGAACAAATTGATGAGAAAGTAAATCAAAACAGAAATGATTTGCAAGGTGAAATTGACCACCGTGTAAGCAGAGTTAATATGTTAACAGAAAATAGTTTGGTAAGAATTAAAGAAGTAGAAAATAAATTAGAAAGAATGCAAGATGGCACAGAAATTTTAAATGGGAGCTCAAGAGGAAATTACATTGGGGTACAAGCAGACATGTTACCCATTTACGAAGGAAAAATACGGGAACAGCCTATGACCTATATTATGAAATTAGAAGATATCATGAAGACAGTAGGCAATGAAAATAAAAGGTTACAGATAATCAACATGACACTAAAAAGTTATGCAGATGTGTGGCATAGTATTATAAAATCTAAATACAAAAATTATGAAGAATTTAAGAAGTTATTCATGGACCAGTATTGGAGTAACGCTCATCAAGCCAGAGTAAGAACACAATTAACAACTGGCCGATATATTGAAAGAGGAGGAACGCGAGAAATGTATGTAATTCAAAAATTTAACAAATCACAGCATCTGACACCGAAATTGGCTGAGGAAGAGATAATACAACATTTATCTCGACATTTTGAAGATGAGATAACTAGAGATGTTGCGGTTCAGAATATTAAAACAATGAAAGTTTTCTTAGAGATTGTTAGAAATGATGATATGTCCATTGGAAACAATAACAATAGGAATTACAACAGGCAAGAAGTTACTAATTCTCAAAATTATAGTAAACGAAAATTCGAGGATGTAAAACAAAATAAATTTAACTTTGACAGAAATAATTTTAACAATTTTGAACCAGGGGAAAGAAATTTTAACAAGAATTATAATAATACTCTGAATAAATGGAGGAACAACCGATATAACCAGAATAACAATGGACGGAATTACCAAGATAGGAACGAATATAATTATAATGACAGGAAACGATATCATACGATGATCGACGAAAGGAATAATGAGAAATCGAAGCAGAAAGAAAATAAAAATAGCTATCCACAAAGACAATACATTAACACAATATTTCGGAATGAATATGACAGAGGAAGACTCCGAGGGTTTGGAAGATTCTTCAGAGGATAAAAAAAACTTAAATTTTAATTAATTTAAATCAAAACATCACGTATTTTAACAATAACTATAAGAATGATGGAGAATTTTTGCGTAAAGAGGAGAAAGAAGAAAATCAAATTTCGACGTTACCATTTATAAAAGTAAATTTAAACAATAATGAATATTTAGCGTTAATAGACAGCGGAGCTATGGCTTCTTTGATAAATGAAGAGATAATTTTACAGAATTTAGATGTGCTATATAAGAACATAATTAAAGTTAATAAAATAGATTTGTTACCTGCAACGAAAAGAAAAATATCGACAACAAACCGAATGTTAAATGTTAAGATAATTATTAATGAATGGGAAGGTGTTGTTAGATTATTTATTGTAAAAGGCCTTAGTGTGGATATGGTTATAGGAATTGACGTTATTCAGCAATTGGGTATTCATATTAATGGAGCACAAAGATGTATTCATTTAAAAGGGTTAATTAAGTCTTGGATATGTACCAGTAGTGTCAGCCAAGAAGGTAAGTGTAGCCAATTAGAGAAAATTGGAGACGCATTGAAATATAAAGAAGGTATAATAATTTATAATAATGTAATAAAGGATAAAGAGAATAATTATAATAATAATGGGTTATTGCTGAATGAATTAAATATAGGTAAGAAGAATAAACAATTTGAAGGTCAGATATTAGAGATAATTTATAAAAACAAAGAGATCATTAATGAACAAGTAGGACAAGCACAGAAATACATTTATAGGTTGCAGGTTGACGAATCAAAAAAGTTTTAATAGCAAGTCTTACCCTATTCCATTTTTATTAAGAAGTCAAGTTAGAAAAGAAATACAGAAAATGGTAAAAGATGGAGTAATAGAATCTTCAAAGAGTAATTTTATTAATCCGTTAGTAGTTGTTAAGAAACGTGATGGTTCACTTCGTTCATATTTAGATGCAAGCAGAATCAATCAAATAACTAAGCCACAATATGAATCTCCACAAACGATTTACAGTTTGTTAAGTAGAATTTGGAATAAACAGATACTTTCAAAGTTAGATTTAAAAAACTCATTTTGGCTAATACCATTGCATGCAGAGTCGAGGAAATATACAGGATTCAGTATTGATGGGGAAATATTTCAATTTAAAGTGGTACCATTTGGGTTATCAACGTCTTGTGCAGCCCTGGTAAGAGCAATGCAGAAGATATTAAATCAATTTGACGACTTTTGTGTGCATTACGTTGATGATATCTTATTGTTTTCTGAAAACGAACAACAACATTTAAAGCATTTAGAAATTGTAATTGAAACATTAAATAAAAATGGACTAAAACTTAACATATCAAAATGTGAATTTATGCAAGAAAAAGTAACATATTTGGGTTATGAGATAAGTAAAAATGGAGTAACCATAAATGAGAAACGTCTTGAGGAAATTAAGAATTTACCTCGTCCATCTAATTTAAAGAAGTTAAGAGGGTTGTTAGGTGTCTTTAATTATTATAAAAGGTTCATAAATAATTATTCAGAGTTGACGTTATGTTTAGTACAATTATTAAGGAAGGATGTTAAATGGTTATGGAATGAAGAAAGGGAAAAAGCATCTAATACCATCAAACAGAGGTTTCATGAAGGATTATTATTAAAATATCCAAATTTTGAAGAAAAGTTTATACTTGGAACGGATGCGTCAGATCAAGCAATTGCAGCTGAGTTGATACAAATGCAAGATGGGATAGAAGTACCAATATGTTTTATTTCAAGAATATTAAAAGGGTATGAAATTAGATATACTGTAGCTGAGAAGGAAATGTTGGCAATCATATTTGCGATTAGCAAATTGAAATTTTATTTAACAGGGAATAAATTTGATATTGAAACAGATAATTCAGCAATTTCGTTTTTGAAAAATAAAACTTTTCACAATGATAGGTTATATAGATGGGCATTGTACTTACAACAATACGAATTTGATATTAAACATAGACCAGGAAAGTTAAATGTAGTTGCAGATTTCTTAAGTGGAAAAGATGTACCTAATTATGAGAAACCAAAACAAATTTTAATTGGAATTGAAAAAAAATTATAAGTAAGGAAGATTGTCTAAACAAGAAGTTTGAAATAAACAGATGTTGGAAGAGATTCACGAATTAAGAAATTTAGTATTGCAAAGTCAAGATCAGGATTATAAAGGGTATCAAATTAAAGAAAACTTGTTGGTAAAAGTGCTGGGAAACAAAGAATTGATGGTTTTAAGTAAGGAAGACATGTTACAAGTTGTTGAAGAATATCATACAATATTTGGACATTGTGGAGCAAGAAAAACTTGGTTAATGTTTAGGGAATGTTTTTATACAAAAAATGACATTAACAGCATTAAAAAACTAATACAAACTTGCCAAATTGGTCAGTTTGTGAAAGAAAAGAATTTTAAAAATCAAAATATTGTCAAAAGTATTAGGGTGAACGAAGCGATGGACCTGGTAGCTATTGATTACTTAGGAAATTTAGTTACAGGACAGTATTTTCAAAATTTATAAAATTATATCCAGCGAAAAACTGTAATACTAAACATGTTATTAAATCAATTCAAAATTTTGAAGAACAAGTAGGTAAACCAAGAAGAATTTTGGCAGACAATGCAACGTATTTTAGGAATACTAGATTAATAAATAATTTGGATAGAAAGGGAATAAAAGACCTTGGAGGAAAGAACAAAGTAATATTGAAATAATGGAATTGTTAGAACGAACTCGAAGCAAATTAAAGAAGATTCACGACAGATATGAAAGGAAACAGAATAAAGATTTTTTTCTATAACCATTTAAAAATTAACAACTTTCGTCACGTTTTACCTCAACCGAAAGCGCCAGTTCCGGGACCAGTGATAGAATATTCCGTAACGTTAACTTTCGTCTCTAGTGACGAAAGTAAGTGGTTGCAATTTCAGATATTAAATGCATTCTTCCATATCCAATTGTAACCATCATTCGTTTTCTTAAGAAAGGGGGAGCCCCGAGGACCCCCTTTAAGAGGGGCGGAGCCCGAGGACCCCCTTAGAGAGGGGCGGAGCCCTGAGGGCTCCTTGAAAAGGGGCTGAGCCTCAAAAGCTCCCTTAGAGAGAGGCGGAGCCCTAAGGACTCCCTTGGAGAGGGACGGAGCCCCGAGGGCCCCCTTAGACAGGGGCAGATCCTCGAGGGCCCCCTTGGAGAGGGACAGAGCCCCTAGGGCCCTGTTGGGGAGGGGGTGGAGCACCAAAGGCCCCCTTGAAAAGGGGTGGAGCCCCGAGGGCCCCTTGAAAAGGGGCTGAGCCTCAAAAGCCCCCTTAGAGAGAGGCGGAGCCCTGAGGACCCCCTTGGAGAGAGACGGAGCCCCGACGGCCCCCTTGGAGAGGGGCGGAGCCGTGAGGGCTCTCTTGGAGAGGGGCGGAACCCCGAAGGCCCCTTGAAAAGGGGCTGAGCCTCAAAGGCCCCCTTAGAGGGAGGCGGAACTCTGAGGACCCCCTTGGAGAGGGACGGAGCCCCGAGGGCCCCTTTGGAGAGGGGCAGATCCCCTAGGGCCCTGTTGGGGAGGGGCGGAGCACCAAAGGCCCCTTTGAAAAGGGGTGGAGCCCCTAAAGCCCCTTGGGAGAAGAGCAGATCCCCGAAGCCCCCCTTAGAGAGGGGCGGAACCCCGAGAGCCCTCTTGGAGAGGGGCGGAGCCCCGACGGTCCCCTTGGAGAGGGGCGAAGCCCCAAAGGCCCCCTTAAAAAGGGGCAGAGCCTTGAAAGTCCCCTTAGCGAGGGGCGGAACCCCGAGGACCCCCTTAGAGAGGGGTGAAGCCCCGAGAGCCCTCTTGAGGAGGGGCGGAGCCCCAAAGGCTCCTTGGAGAAGGGTGGAGCCCCGAGAGCCTTCTTGGGGAGGGGTGGAGCCCCGAGGGCCTCCTTGAAGAGAGCATTAAAAAAGGGGTATATCCCTAAATCCCCAATTTCGTCAAGATCACTATAAAGATACGCCTCGTTTGATAAACTGTTGTCTCGTTTGCAGAAAATGCCACTTTCGTCACTCGTTAAACAATATACTATTTTTTTTAAGAATAAAAAAATATTTTTTTATCTGATGAATTATGCTATGGTATATAGGGGTCTATATACTACCTTAAATACGTCTATTTATTTAGATAAATGCTAAAGGAACAGTTAAATACAGTCATTAGATTGAATTAATCAAATTTAGAAAATTTTAAAAATAACTGCTTATTTAATTGAGAGATATGGATGGAATTAAAGATTGAAAGTAAATTTAAAAAGAAAGGTATAGCATTTGAGTACTATTTGATGGTGGTAAAAGGAGATAATACTAAATACAAGTTAATGTTGCATATGACAAGATAAAATCCTATTGTAAGAAATTATGAAGTGGGTAACATTCAGATTAATATAATGTGTAGCAGGCAGAAATTATGATAGTTTAGCATAGAACGCCCAAGAATCAGATGGTCGGATGACATCGACAAAAATAGTGGAAAAATCTGGATATGAGGTTCAGAAGCAAGTGAAAATTGGAAAGAAAAGGGGAAGGCTTATGTGCGACTCTAAACAGAAACGGAATGAATAAGAGAGGAAGAGTGTGGATATAAACGTATTAGATAAACAAAATGTGAATTTTTAACTTCACTATGTATTCTAACGAGAATCTACTTTCTCTTCCAAAGATTTTCAAGATGTAGCTACCTTTTTAATAATAAATTAGTTCAGCAAGCAGATGCTGTCAAATATTTTTCAGGCACATTGTAACGCCTCGTAGTATTTTGGCGTTCTTTGTAAACTGCGCTGCATCTCTAAAATAAATAGCCAAGGTCGCATCTCTTCTTTTTGAACGTCGCTGCGAGGGAATTTTATTTTCCAAATGCGCAACCTTGGTAATAAGAGCTATTCTTAATTTTTATATTTAAGGGTTGTCTTTCTCATGAAAACTTTGATTGAAGCAAGCCGATACGGAGAATGGCTCGTGACCTGCAAAGAGATTCTGTTTCCCCAAAGTAGGCTGTTCATTTTGACGATGCTTATTGTTTTATAGAAACAATCGTTTGGGCACGCATCTCTAAGGACCGCTTGTGATCGTAAGGTAAGCTCTTCCGAATTATTTAGTTTTCGTACTAATTAACATAGTAATTAGGCCCCTTTCTTCCTGCGGTATCCTCTTCTGGTTCATCTGCATTCAATGGAAGTCACGTCAGGGCACCTCAACATCTCCGTTCATAGAGCTGTACTGAAGGCCATTTTCCGCAACCATTTTGGAGCTGTGGAATGCCGGCTTTAGTTCTACTTGCAGATACATCTTTTGGTTGTTTTGCACCTCTTAGAACGCCATGGCGGAGCTTCCCAGAACTAAGCAGTAAATGCATGCTAAATTTGTCTAATTCAGTGGTTTTGCATTGATAATAATATCAGTTTTCAGCAATAAGTTACGCGTAGATCTAACAAGGGCCTTTGGTACTAATCCCGCGCGCAGATAAAATTATCTTATTACATTATCAGACGCATTTGCGTTTCAGTTAGGGAATTACTGAACCATGCATACGGTGTGTACAAGCAGCATTGCAGTTATTTAATACAGGTCGACCTTGATCGTCCGGTAAATGATTTTAAATTTTATTAGTTTGCCTTCCAGCGATCGGGTGCTTCTTTTGTTAGCGTAGCCGCTAAAATGTGTGCTGGCGGAGTAAATTTTAATATGTTGTCTTGTGTAATGTTTCAAGTTTTATTGCAATAATATTAATTGTGATATTATGATTTGGGTAACTAGAATCATATTTAGTTATTATTTAATGCTATAAAGCGTCAGGGTTTATCTGATTTGTTTGTTAATTACTATCCCTGAGTTTATTGATAATAGTGACACTGTTTGAGTGCAGAGTAAAGTATATTTACTGTTACTGGTATATTTTCTTTGGTTTTCTCTACTTACGACCCTTCATGAACCTGTTTGTTTTGTTATTTATTGTTTGAAGTTAACGACTTACAAGGCAGGTGGTAAATTGTTTTGGTAGCTAGACTTGTGTTGTTGTGAATAACTGCCGGCGTCCGTTTGAGTAAACATTAATACGTTTTTATTGTAACCTTAAGAACCGTTGCCTGGTCTTTATTCATGCTATATTCTGCCGAGGATTTGTGCTAGCTAGGGCTGTGCTACCTTCTGTTTAAGGGTGGTTCAACCCGTCCTAAAAATTATACATTACTTTATAATTTTTTGGCCGGAAAGTACTGCACTATAGAGGACGATTTTGGAAAATGTTTCTTTACTGGACTATTTTGGGTAATTGCCGTTTTGATTGGTTTGCAAGATTTGTTGACTGTGGCTACTAAGGAAATTAACTAAATTGATTGGTTTGTAATATTCATTGATTGTGGTTTCTAAGGAAATTAACTAAAAATATCCCTAGATTTTTACAAAAGTATAATTCTTGTTTGTTATTGCAATGTTTTCAAAATTTAGGTAAAATTACGAAGAAACACGGATGCCTAAAAATGTTGTACGTGACTTATCCGAAAATGCCCTTTACAGGACTGGTAGGCTACGCCTCTAGAAGTGATAGAGATAAGCACACTAAGTTTGACAAGTGTAGCATAAACCGTTTAGAAGCAGTTGCTAAGTTTTTGTTACTACAACTCTTTGATATTAGATAAAATAAACATTAATGCAAATGTGCCATATTGACGTAGAAATATTTTTAATATTTTAAACAAATACCTCAAACTGGAATGTGGAAGAGGGGTGATGGGCGTGGTGAATAGGCAACAGATTAACTTACGACTTAGATGCAAAAGTAACCTGACAAACAAGGGCGTCAGGTTCAATAATTTGCAGTGTCATGCTCCGTCGAATCACGAGGGGTAGATGAGCTGCTACATAAAACAAGCTAAAAGGAGGTAATGAGTATCTACAGAAAGAAACAGCAACAGCTAGTGTCAAACGTAAATCAGATATTTTTCCAGAACAACAATTTTGAAAACGGAGTGTACGTTCACAAGCAAAATTAACAATTCTCAAAATGTCCGAAAAGGGAATGGAAACGGGAGAGCCTGTAGCAAAATCGTGCAAAATTTTGTAGGCTCGGTAACATTCCTGGATAAATGCAATTTAGAACTAACGTTACTGTTTTTACTCAGAAATTCTCAGCTAAGTTTTTTTAAGCACGAGCACTATATTGTTAAGGTTGATTTCACCTCATCTGTATCAATTTCAAAGATAAATTACTCTTCGTTCGAAGACTTGATATTTTAGAATAACTTGAGACAAGATTCACAATTTTCTTGTTAGTTTTATTTATCTAAAAATTACATTCTGTCACGTAACAAACTGTTCTATATTATCGATGTTTATTAGCAAGCAATCAATATTTCCCAATTATGGTGCTACAGTTAGTAAAAAGTTGAACAATTGTAAGCAATATATGCGTAGTATTTCCAACGGGTGCGGTTTTCAGGAAGATACAAATCTGTAGGTATATAAATACAATCAATGCTATAAGAGAAGCTTAAAGCACAAAATCCAACCCTCGCTTTACATTATCTGCCGCAAATGGCTTTCAAATTTACACAGAAAGTATTTAGGGTTTTCATTAGCGCAGTGAGTAGTGAATAGCATTCGAATGCCTACAATTATATGAAACAGAACGAATTCAGCCTCTTTATATCAATTAACTACGTTTCCTTTTCCAGTTTGACGCGTTAATAATTCATCAATTTACAAATGAGTTAGTCCACGGAAAAACTAACTCGGCCTCGCACTACATTTAGTTTCGTTATTTGATTTCACGCTGTTGCTCTATCAGTCGCTTCCTTATCGCCGTGTTGCAGAGTTGTATAATGGAAGTGGTGCTAAATGAAAAACTAATACGGTGAGCGCAGTGGAGTGGTCGTTTCTCGTCGTTGTTCAACTTTCATTGTCCAGATGTGATCCCTATCCACTCTTTATCTTGCCTAGTCCAGTGACGTACTAACATAATTTCCTGTGGAAGCGAAACTAGGTTTTGTGGAGCAATTTCTGAAAATCACTAAATGTATTTCTCTGTGCTAAAGGTTGCAACACTAACCAATATTCACCAGCTTTTTTACTGTTTTATTATCAAGTCAATTGCTTTTTGTTGTTTATTATTTATTTATATTTTCCCATAATAAATTATTATTAGGAATAATTATTTACAATTACTACGATACAAATAGGAAAAAATAATCCTGAAATGACGATAAAATGGAATAGATTACAGACCTACATTCTATAAAGATAATTTCTTTAAATCAGAAAAGTATCTTTACCTGACTCATATAAATAACTTCAATTCTTTCTTGACTAGTCAGCAATCTGCCGAGCTCGCGAGGCAGGTAGGTTCAGCAAAGACATAAATATACTTTTCCCGCTGCTGATCATATAAGTCAGTGATACAGCCTTAGTAACAAAACATGTAAGTCGGTGATTATATTTGTTTGCTGCTTTTTCTTGACAACGAAACTTAATATTATTATTAAGTTCCTAGGATAATAAAATTCGCAAAGCAACATGCAGATTTAGACGTTTTGTTTACAAATTGCAAGTGTTTATGTGACATGTGACACTCACAGGTAACGCGACTTACGAAAACTAATCCTGGTGACAGGTGACAAACCGAACAATTTTTTCATAAATCTAGGAAAATTTCGATAAGCAGCGGGAAAAATATAATAAGATAACTCGGAATGTACCGCCTATTAACATTTTCGGCAGTACTTGCCTACCTCAAATATTAATAGGTCCTTACATTCCTTGTTACTTAAATAGCTATTTGCTCCGAATAACATATAGTATTTTTTCTTCAAACGTTGATAACAAATTATTTAGGAATGTTAAGAAATGAGGAATTATTTTAAGGTAGAAGATTGGGTAGATTGATAATGTAGCTTGCTTTGGCGAGCGTTACTATGACTTCACTATAAACAACGTTGTGAACAAAATCCGAAAAGATCTATAATTATTCATCTGTCAACCCCCTTTTATTATATATTATAAATATATTTACAATTGTGTACAAGCTTCTTGAGTAAATGGTATTTTTAATATACGTATTTAGATACTGATCAGTCAGTGTACCCCGCTTGAAGTAGCAAAGGCCGCCAAGTTAAGAAGTTCAAATGATTTAGCTAATTTACTTTTTCTACAACCACTACTAAAAGTAGGGCTTTTAGCACTAGCTTGTTGAACTAAAAATGGCGTGTTATACATCAGCGTGTTAAAAGTGAAATCAGCTGTTTAATTTTAGCACAGGCGCTAAAAGTAAACAGCTGGTTTTGAATTTACGTATTTTAAACTCGAAGTGAGGTTATAAAGTTATTCTATTACTTCTTTGTTAGAGGTTAAGTGTTTTTTATAAAATAATTAAAGCATTATGTAATGAATAAAGTAAAATATGTACTATTATAATTACCTTTGATAACTAACTGTGACAACTACCGGCTGCAGAAACCATGACCTGCGCCGACTGCTTATTCATAAATTCATATACTCTATGTATACTTTAAGAAAAAACGCATCAAAGCATTGTTTTATTCTATATCTAGGCAACCAATTATACAGGAAATTTCAATTTTAATAGTTTTAATTTAAAACAAATAGCATGCTGTGGTAAAAATACATTAATTTAATGTAAAAGGTTAATAGTCTCTATTTAAAGCGTTTGATTGCTTCTGTAATACAATCATGTACCTATAGTAAAAACGCAAAAGTAGAAATTGTGAGAGATTTATTTTCAACAAAATATCTAGAAAGACCTATTCCTCGCATTAGAACCATTCAAAACATTATTAGAAAAATTAAATCAGAAGTCTGCGTAATCAGTTCCCATAAAACAAGAATTAAAATTAATCATGTATTAACTGAAGAAATGACATTAAATATTTTATGTTACGTTGAAAAAACCCCATAATATCACTACGAGAAATAGCTGCGCGTTCGCGAGTTATGTCATTGCCAGGGCCACTAGAAGCGTTTACAAGCGGGCTCAAGTATGCTTGGAGCAAGAGGGTGATGTTTTTGAGCATCTAATTTGAGTTTTGTTTTTATAAGTTCATAGAATAATTTGAAATAATTAGTATATTACTATATGAGCGATTATGACAGCCATTATTCACGAAGATGACATTTGCGCCACAAGCCGAAGGCGCGTGGTGCAAGTCATCAGAGTGAATAATGGCCATAATCGCGAATATAATACGATATTTTATCTACTCCAATGCAATAGGAGTCTTGTGTTCATATTTCCCAATTATGACATTTGTGACAGCTGTTAACTTCAAAAGTCGTTGAATAATAAGAATGAATTTTGTGATTGGCTACAACCTATTGAGTAATGAAAATATAATTTTCTGATTGGTTGCAACTTGCAAACTATTGAATAATGAAAATAGAATTTTATGATTGGCTGCAAACTGTGAATTATGAATGGTCATTGTACAGTAGGAGTAGATAATAGTATATTATTATATGAGCGATTATGACAGCCATTATTCACGAAGATGACATTTGCGCCACAAGCCGAAGGCGCGTGGCGCAAGTCATCTGAGTGAATAATGGCCATAATCGCGAATATAATACGATATTTTATCTACTCCTGTGCAGTAGGAGTTGTGTGTTCATATTTCCCAATTATGCCATTTGTGACAGCTGTTAACTTCAAAAGTCATTTAATAATAAGAATGAATTTTGTGATTGGCTACAACCTATTGAGTAATGAAAATAGAATTTTCTGATTGGTTGCAACTTGCAAACTATTGAATAATGAAAATAGAATTTTATGATTGGCTGCAAACTGTGAATTATGAATCATAATTAATGACTATTGTACAGTAGGAGTAGATAAACGATATTGTTTCACTTCATGGATATTTTTTTTAATTTCTATTTTATGATAAGGCAAAATTGCCACTAACACAGCCACCTTGACGAATTTGAAAAATCATCAATACCTTTGTCATTTTTGACATTCGGACACTTTTTGTTCAGAATTCAATTTCCTATCGATTGTAAATATTGTATACTGAGTGTCCCATTTGAAAAAATAGAACTTTTTGACATAACTCGCGAACGCGATGTTCGATTTTGATTCCGTTTTCACCATCGTAATTGGCGAAAAGAATACTACTAGTTTGCCTATTTAACTGACTTTGTAGCCCCAATAATAACGAAGTAAGCAATAGTGCCGACTTAACTTTGAAAACCCGTATATACAGGGTGTATACGGATTCAACCGACAAATTTTGGGTGCATATTTTTCTCACCAAATACAGCCTCAAAGATTAGACGACCTTGATTCTTATCTGCAAGATAAACTCTGCACAGTTCAAAACACTTCGAAAAAACACTATAAATTTTTCAAGATTTATTTTATTAAATAAAATAATAATTAGAAGAAATCCAATAGTGTGAATATTAAGAATAACATTTATTATCAGCTATGGCCTAGCTATCTTCTTTAAAGAGTTCTGAACTTCCAAAAACCATTAAAAATTAGTGTTCCTACACATTACTCGCATCTCCAAACTTGAATATTTTATTTCCACTGGTAGTCTGATTAATTAAATGTCATGTTTCATATGTACCTAATGTCAGTAATTAATTAGTATAGTTCGATATTTGAGTAAAATTTCATTCGACGATTTCAATGTTAGATTAAAAGAAAAGTCACAAAAGAGTTTCTAACTTTGAAATAAAAGAAGATTGGTTATAAGTATACGAACAATTTAGGTACATCTTTAGGCAGTAAATACACCCTCAAAGTTTGTCGGTCGAATTCGTATACACCCTGTATAATGTGTAAGCAAAAGATCGTCTTCCTCCGACAAATATTTTTTGAGTTATACCCCCAACAGACAGACAGACAGACAGACGGAATTGAAAAAACCTCTTTTTCGTCATCTAGGGACCCTGAAACGTGAAGATCTGGAGAAATCTCGGAAGGTGATTTTTTCGCGATTGCAATACTTCCTTCGCCTTTTAGACGAGGGAAGTAAAAAAGAACATGCTTTCGTGAAACTCCGAGAAGTGTTCAAATTTAAACAGGAATGTTTAAATTTAAACCCCATCTGAAGACAATTCTAAAAATTACATTATTTAAAGATTAGCAGTGACTCTTATTAACGTATCCATGGCAATTTTTGCGATATAATATCAGCGTACATACATCAAACAAGTAGAGACACTCATGCAAAATGTTGAAACCTGTCTAGAGTGCCTGGGACAGTAACTCGGAAAGTATTTCTAAGCTTCACTGTCAGATGGCAGCACAAAGTTCTACCAATTAGAGTCCCTGTATATAATAAGGTAAGAGTTGGGACATGTGCGATGCCCGTTTTTTATTGGTTGGAACCAATCTCATGGAGTATATGTTTTTACACAATTTGACAACTCGTTTTCAAACTGAATAACGAAATATCAAAGTTTATTTGCTGTCACTATGACAGGCTGCTCAGCACTTAATTGTAGTAATACGTAGTGGAATAAGAAATTCTTAAATATGGATGGATTTCGCTTGTATAAGCAGCATTTCACAGGAGACCAATGGCTAACAAAATGTCAGTGACAAGAATATCTATGAGCTTCAAAAGATTATAGAAACGTATTAAAACTAAGATTCAACTATACTAAATGTTTGCCGATTAGTATTTTAAACCATAATAAGAAGATTTTGAGCAATGAACTGACAAGAGAAGAAACCACAAAATTGAAAATTTAGAAATATATTCAACCCTGCTCAAATTAATGCTACTCATCGCAAAACCAACTGCTTCATTCCATCGTTCAATGAAACTGTCAGGGCCGCATTACATCTTAAATTTACCTTTGGAGCCAGTGGTTATACTAGCTTATTAAAGCTGCATTTACCATATCCTTCCGTTTGAACATTAAATAGAAAACTGGAATGTTTAAAACTTGAAGGTGGAATTTTACAGGATGTATTCACATTTTTGAAATTATATGAATCACTAAGAAAGTATAGGCTATACCTATAATTTCCCTGGACAAAATGAATTAGAAAAAGTACATAGATATGCTGCGTGGCTTCTGATAAATTTGTTGGTTGGATTACTCTCCCGAATCATACTGTGATTGCTACTCATGATTTAGTGTTTATGTTAGCTGGAATTACAAGCGTTGGAAGCAATTAAAGTTTCTTCATACCTAATACGTAATATATTTTCATTAGTAAATAGTAAATGTTTAAAAATAATGACAATGTCAAATCGAAGAATTTATTGACATGCATATTGTCACGCAAGGGATATTTGTCAAATCAAACAAAACTGAAGGTTAACAAGCGAAAAAAACTTCGATGAGGAATCAAGTGGTATTTGACATTGGTTCCACATGTCCCAACTCTTATCTTACTATATACAGGGACTCTACTACCAATCAGAGCCAGTTACTGGCTCTGCTACCAATCATGATGTGATTACAGTGACTATATACAAGACAGTGTGGCCATAGGGATGTCTTCGCCGCTATTGGTCGACACGAATATCCGCCATTAACAGGCAAAATATTTAGTTACTTTTAAGTTGTTCTCAAAGAGGTTGGTAGAACCTGTTCATTTGGTTATGGAAGAAAATAAAACCTTTCAAATCTGACAATTGTAAATTGTCAGTGTCAAATAATTCATTAGCGTCGCAAGCGGGTGAAATTTTATCATCTATTGCCCTGAAAAACTAATATTCTGCACAGTATTTAAATGTGACAATTTATAATTATGCTATTGTTGTAATAGCACAAGATGCGTTCGACTTGGAATACATGATAAAGAGATTACATCGGTGCTACGATAAATGGGGCCTTAGCAAGTTTAGAGGAAACGGAGTATTTAGTAGTCAACTCGAAAGCACAATATGAAGTCTTAATAAATGAAGATGTCGCAGTAAGACAAGTAGAAAGGTTTAAATACCTCGGTGCTACAATACAATCGATGAAAAAGGTTTGGGAACAGAAGAGATCAGAACTCGAATAGTACAAAGTAGTACTTAAAATCAATTTGATGGGACAAAAACAAAAAAAGAATAGGTAAAGTAATGGTAGAGTCGGTGCTATGTTATGGCAGTGAGGTATGGACTGTAACAGCGGAAATGAAACGAAGACTAAACACAGTTCAAATGGACGAAAAAGCGCAAAGGTATCGAGACGAGATAGAGTGACGAACGAGGAAATAAGACGCAGAATGGAGGCACCAGAATCAGTTGTGGACAGAATTGGAGAATGGAGGAGACGACGTGGCTTATGAAGATCTTTAAATGGTCGCCGCCGGTTAAGAAAAAAAGAGGTAGACCACGCAAACCGTGGAATGAGGGTATTCGGAGAGCCATGGAGGAACCTGGAAGAAGACCAAGCGCAGAATAGGGAGATTTGGAGACAGGGAACAGGAAGACGGCATTTAGCTGTATTGTAGACTAGCACAACTGAAACCGGTTTTTAAACTTCATGTAACACCTTAAAGCACTACGAACGAACGCCAATGAGAAATGTCAATGTCCAAAAATAACACTGCACGTGTAGCTAACATCAACTAGTTAAAATAACTAGCGCCAAAATAATGACCACTCAAAAACGTTCGATTATTTCGAAAGGCACTGTATATCTCTACGCTCAAATTTGCCTGTTAATGGCGGCCAACAATCGTATGGCCACACTGTCTTGTATATAGCCACTGTAGATGTGATTACAGTGCCTTAGGCACTGTAGATGTGATCAAGTACTGTCGCCATCTGGTAGTACCATCGGAAAGTATCCCCCAGGAGCCGTTCAAGGTCATCCAAATCGGAATTTTGACATCAAAGGAACCGACAGTGAGTGTCTCTACTTGTTTGATTTATGTAGAGTGATAATATTATTTTGACAGTTACAGTTACAATGTCTGAAAGTTCTGTTAATTGTAGCATGGAACAGCAAATAATAATCAAATTTCTTACGAATGAAGGCGTAAATTTTACTGAAATTCTTACAAGACTGCGAGCACAATATGGAGTTCAATGTCTTTCAAAAAGTCGAGTGTTTGAGTGGTCAAAATCCGTTAGAGACGGGAGAACGCATGTAGCAAATGAGCCTCATGTACTGCGAGCTGCAACTTCGGTTAATCGTGAAAATTAAGAAAAAGTTAATGCCCTTATTCAGGAAGACAGACGAGTAACAGTTCGTCAAATTTCTCAAAATTTACAAATTAGTGTCGGAAGTATTGAAGAGGTAATAAAAAACAAGCTAAAGTATCGTAAGGTGAGTGCCAGGTGAATTCCGCGTTTGTTGACTAAAGAACACAAGTTAAATCGTCTTCATACTGCTGCAAGAACAATTGAAACCATAAACAAACTTTAGTGAAACCTTCTTCCGCATCCAGAATACAGTCCTGATTTTGCTCCCTCTGATTTTTATTTGTTTAGCCCATTAAAAAGAATTTTTATCCGGGAAGATTTCACTACAATAATGACGTTATCGAAGCTGTTCAGAAGTGGGTACGCATACAACCCAAAGACTTCTTCCAGCAAGGCATTAAAAAGCTTTCCGATCGTTGGCGCGGGTGCATTGCTAGGCAGGGAAATTACGTCGAAAATTAATATAGTTTTCATCGTTGTAATATTGAAACAACTTTTTTTATAAATAAATTCCTGTTTAAGTTTGAACACTCCTCATGTATTTAATTATCTTAATGAGGACATTTTAAATAAGATAATGTTTAGTAATGAAGCAACTTTTACCATAAATGCAGAAATTAATTTACAAGATTTCCAGTGTGTATCTTATTCCTCATTTATCCATTTTATCTTGCTAACCGCATTCCTTCCAATTCTTCAGATATTGGTCCCGCACTAACCGCCATTTACAAAACTCGTACCGAATACACTGGGAAAGTTAATGTATGGCTAGGAATAGTTGAAAATCGGCTTATTGGTTCATATTTATTGACGGGAATCTCACTACAGCAACATTTTCGAAGCTGTCAATAAACGACATCATTCCGGCAATAGAAAACTTAAACGTCGATGGCCTGTGGTTTCAGGTGGATGGAGCCCTCCGCATTCCACAAATGCTATTACAAAATTTCGAAATGACAGGTTTTCAGGACGCTTGATAGGGAGGTTCGGTCCCGTACTGTGGCCACCGGGGTGTCAGATTTGTCACCCAACGACTTCTTTGTTTGGGGCTACCTGAAGTCAAAAATGTATACGAATGTTCCAATACAAAGTATTGAGGAATTAAAAGATCGCATACGTACCGAATGCAATAGATTGAATCCTGACTTTCTCGCGAATGCTGTGGGTGCTTTTCGAGATTGCCTAGGTTACTGTTTAGAAGTGCAAGGTGGTCATTTTGAATACTTGTAACTGAATTCTTTAGAGAGAATAAAAATTCACCTTGTTGTAACTATTGCTGTTTTATTTTGATTTCTGTTTTGTATTATTGATATGTATTTCGTTTTAGAATAACCTTTCAATTAAAATTATTTTGATATTCCATCAATTTTAATTTATTCACAATGTATAGAACATAAGCTACAAAAAATTAAAAACTAGGATTAGCTGTCAGTCACGTGTGTATTGTTGGTTGTGTACGTAATAGGCCTAATTGATGCGTTCTTTTTAAAAATATACATAGGGGATACTCGGATGTATACTAAAAAGAAAAATTCCCTGTATATTAGAAGATGTATATGAAGCTTCAATTAGAGTAGGACTAGAATTAAACTACCAAAAAGCTATGATGATATGATAAATGTGAAAGAGGACCTTGATCATAAAATTGCGATTGAAAACAAACAGGTAGAAAAACTTGAAAATTGTACATACATAAAACAACTAGTGACAATTGGAGAAGAAAATCGAGGAAGACAGATAGATAGACGAATAAGACAAGTCGGAGCAACATGCGGTATGCTAAAGGAAGTATTTGAATTGAATCTATCACTATCATGTACCCCTTAAATCGCAACTGTGCAGCCAGTGCATATTACTGGTAGCAACGTATGAAGCAGAAACCTGGGTATTGACGAGAGGAATAATAAATAAAATTGCAAGTACATAAAAGAGCAGAAAGGAAAATACTGGGTATAACACTGAAAAACCACAAAACTAAAATGTGGGTAAGCAAGAAGGCAGGTGTGGAAAACATAATAAAAAGAATCGATTCAGTTAAATGGAGTTGGGCCGGGCACGTAGCTAGCGGACAAGACAAATGAAGTTGCTAAGTAATTCGATGGCAACGGTGGACAGGAAAAAGGAGCATGGTACTGCCGCAAATGAGTTAGAGCGATGACATTAAAAAACAGCTGGACTTTATTTGTATAAAGCTTTATAAAATATGGAACACCGAAAAAGTATGATGGAGGCCTATATTAAAAAATTATAGAAGGACTAGAAGAAGAAGACGACAGTCGTGTAGACAGACGAATGATCACTTAACAAGTTGTAGAAGATACGAACTTATCGTATAATGTGGTACATAACATGCAAATGGAATAGACCTGAAAAAATAACGGCAGGATGAGTACCGCGATTGCCAACCTATGGGCTCAACCGGGTTCGAGTTTAAATTTCCAGTCTACTTTTAAGACGTTACAGACAAAACAAACAACACTTTTTCGAGAGAATTAGCCATCGGCAGAATAGATCATGTTATCCGGTTTTTTTGACACAGTGAAAGCCTAATTTTCGATTATGTTTACTTCATTTGTCTAAAAGACGCAAGCGAATGCCTTTTAAGCTCCCCGCAACCCGGTATTAAAGTTGCAAGGTTTACTGAACAGACCAATTTTTGCGCGTATTGAGCTATACTAAGTTACAATGTTTCAGCTAATTAACCATAAAAAATCATGTAACAACAAGCCAACTATACATGTTAACATGTAAATGAACAAACCAGGCAAAGAAGCCAAATTCTTGTTTCAAATCATTTTGGTGTTG
This sequence comes from Agriotes lineatus, assembly GCA_940337035.1. Taxonomy (NCBI): domain Eukaryota; kingdom Metazoa; phylum Arthropoda; class Insecta; order Coleoptera; family Elateridae; genus Agriotes; species Agriotes lineatus. The sequence goes on from CALNHX010005698.1 coordinate 26,596, forward strand.
AAGGTTGTTTTGAATTTTATACATTTTCTTTGTTTGTCATTATAACGATTCAACATGATATTATGTATTAGTTTTGTGAATTATTGCACTAATCTGACTACTTCAGCATCTGATAGTATTTTGGAAGTTAAATACCGTTCGGCCGCTCGCAATTTTAGGTATGATTTGGGCATCTCTGACTTCACATAGTATAATGCTCAGTCGAATTTATATTTATTATATCTCCCTTTTCCTCTCTGTCCCTGTTCGCTGCACTATCCATTTTGCTTCATTTTTCGATATACCTAGGCGTTATTTCAAGATTCGCAGCGCCACCTGTCGAAGCTCGGTGAATGTCTTTTTCATTCTGTGCGTTTTTTAATTTTATATTGTGCTTTTTGTTGCTTAAGAATAATAAACGTAAAAACCGAAAACACCTACATATGCGCGCAATTCGGCTATTATTCGAAAAACTTGTATGTTGTATGCGATAAATAGTGCAATTATTTGTAAATACACTTTAATCTATATATTTTTGGAACCCTAATTTAAGCTTTTTCATTTAAGACGTTTTACTTTTTCGCTTAATCGATCAAACCAGGTCCTTTTGCTTGCACGGTCCCCGTAATAATTTACATAATAGTAGAATTTTGGGTTCATTTTTGAAACATGAATTTACTATTATTCATGTGACTATGGCTTGAAGTTATACCGTTTATTCAAACCTCAATTGACTGTGGATTTTTTTATCTTGAGTCACATACATTTTAATTTGCAATTACTCTTTTTCTCTCTTTTAGATTATGCCGGTGGCTTGTTTTTAACCTCCCTAACGTGTTTTTATGAACCCGTCAAAACTGAGTAGTCCTGTCGCAGTATTAAGGTTGTATTGTTGATCTATATACTTTTTAGGTTGTGTTTAGGCCGCTCTTTTTGATAAGCGTTCCTGTGATTTCTTTCGCAGATTGTGACCTTGCTTATAAATGTTTAGTCACAGAGTTTTTACCAAACAAAAAGCTTAATCATTTACATGTAGCATGAGCAATGATCAACAATGTTAACCTGACTCTGCTTACAAAATTGCTAAACCTTGATTTTGAAAGTCCGGTTTACAAATAGATTTTGTTGGAGTTGAAATTTTACCGAAGCTCTTTTTGAACGGTTACTTTTAGAGAGAGAATTTGTTGCTATTTATATATAACAATTCACTGAAGATTGTCATGGCAACCAAAAAATTGTAAGTAATGCGTGTTTTATCAATATTTCAATGGTCAGCTTAAACGTCAACTTTTCTACCTTTTAAGTTAGCTCTATTATTTTAAGCGAAACAACTCCTGGAGTCCAACTAGCGATTATAAAAGCTAGTTACTAATTTGTGTAAATAAACTGATGCAAATGCATTAATTGCTATAACAATGCTTTAATTGGATGTTTCAGAGTGCAGCTAATTCTGTCAGACTACAATCGGAAAATCACAGAGCCTTTTCAAGAAATTTAGAGTTGATTGCTTTGCAACCTTAGTATTGCCTTATGCAAAATACAACACATCTAAATATACAGTTCTCTTGTGCTGAATTCGAACTGGGAATCGATTAACTTGTTAAATTTCATCGTTATTTGCGTAAGTAAAACATTATTAAGAACGATTCTGATAGGGTGAGTGATATAATTGTTTGTTTCAGATGATTTATTCTTGAACACCCTTTTTGTTAGAATTTTACTTACTACATAAGCTATTAACTTTTAAATCGTTCGATCTTTCTAAGAAATAGTAACATAGCAATATATTGTATATAACTAGGAGTTTTTTATTATCCATTTTCAGCCTATCTTACGTTGCATCTAAACTACTTCGTGTGGTTCAGCGGAGTGTGTCACGGTAAGTTACTGAACCTGGCGCCATATTGGTTTGTTACTGCGTATGACAGGTAGATAAGTTTATTACTCATTCTGTTGTGAACTATAGTTGTTTTGAATGTTAACCAGTTATGCCACTCATATCGGGTACTTTCTTTTCTTAAATTTTTGTAAACAAAAATTGTAAAGCATATATATTATTACAGTGTTTTATCTTGTACATGAATTCGTTCTGAACTTTGTTAAATTTCTCCCTTTCTGCTTTGAGTATTTTGAAGTATTATCGCTTTGTGTAGATGGTTTTATTTGGATAGATCATTGTGCTTGAGTTTGATTCTTTGTGTGCGATTCTTTGAAACTATTTCAAATACTTTGTATCTGATTCTGATGCTAAACTTAAAATTTAATGTTGTCATGTTTACTAATCAACTTAGACTTCCATAGACTTCGAAATTACTAATGTCAGCTATTATTTATTGATTTTAAAACAAAAATTGTTAACAAAAAATGTTGTTTGTAATAGCAACAATTTTCTCTTTTATATGTTCAAAACACATTTCTTTCTTGTCCCCGTAAGAACTTAAAGTCGTCACTTCGGCTGTATTCCGGTATCAATGTTATTCCTTCTATTGTTTTCGCACTGATGAACTTGTTAACAAATCCTAAAGCCAGTTAGTTGTAGTTTATATCTTTGACAGAATACCACTGCGTTCCAAATCAGAGAGATTTGGTCCAAATTTATTCCTCGCACCTCGTGAGATGTTGGTAGCTTGATACTGCTGTCTCTTACGCAATCTAGCAACGTAGTAACATAATTTTTCCGTGGAGCAAAACTAGATTTCATGAACCAGTTGCTCAAAATCGCGAATTGTATTCTTCCGTCCTAAAAATCGCGACACAAAGGCTGAGGCGAATGTAAAATACGTGAGTGGAATTAACACGGGTAGAACTGTGCGACCTCTTGAGTTTCAATTTTTCCTAAGCACATAAACGGCGGCTCTATTTACTCGCGTGCAATCGCAAATCAGCTGCAATTTATGGGATATTTATAAATTTTCTATATCTGAAATTGTGAGAACTCCAGCTTTAAATGAAAACGCCGCACTGCAAACAAGACGTGGGTCGTAACAGTTTCAGCTGCATAAAGGATGGCGTTTGAGGTTTGCCCAACATCACGTGTAGTTCGCAAATTCACGTCGGCAATGCGTAAATAGGGGTTTGAACCAATACCATATGCTGGTTTTATCGTTCGTTACAATATTAGTCCACGTACACTGGTCACGTGTTTACGATTATCAATTTATAGCTGGGGCGATTAGAGTGTGTTGTTGGGGCGAGAATGTGTGGCAATAACCTTAAGCCCTTCTAAATCCAGAGAAAAAACTGAAAATATTTTAAATGATTCGGTCAGTTTTAGTATCTTTACGAAAAATTTGCTTTTACATATACACTAGCACATTATTTTTGTTTTGTTATATCTAAACCATTGAAAAGTATTTAAAAATATATAACATTGAACTTCCAATAAAAAGCGAATGACACTGATCATTTCTCCTGATGTTGACACAACATTAACTCTTCCGAGTTTATGAGCATTTAAATGTGCATCTCAACCCTTCAAAGCAATTTAACGATTGTTCGCCTGTATTAACAGGCAAGAGGATTTATTGGATTTCCTACTTTTTGATTGCTGCATTTACAGGGCCGTATCTACTTTTTTCACTTTAGTATTCTATGGAGTTTTTTATAATTTTAGTTTTTACACGATTTTTTAGTTTTTTAATTGTCTGCTGTTATATAATATTTTTAATTCGCTTTTAGAATTATCAATTTATCAAGCGCTTTTTTTATATTTGTTACATTGCTTGGAATATTGGTGTTAAGGTCCAATACTCTTTCATTATTGACTTATTCTTCTATCAATTTTATTGAGCTTTCAAAGGAGACTGTCTGTCCTAGAAACATTATAGTCTAGGTTTCATTTATTCCTCCATAAGAGTGATATGAATTTTTTGGCGAGAAATTTTTGGTGGGTCTTGTTCACCATTATTATATCAAGGAAAAATCACGACATACTCAACAAACCTGAGTTTTAAAGTAATTTTTCACTTATATTCACCAAAAGTTGTTCTATGCCGCTCTCTTAAAAATTTTCTGTAAGGTGGCTTTAGACGGGGAAAATGAAATTGGATCTCTTTGTTTCATTCCTTTGGTGATTTTAAAAGTGAAGACATATTTTCCACTTTGGTGTGCGCTTCTCTCCCTGGTATATCATTTTCATTAGCTTTATGTTTTTTCCATCTGTTGTTTTTGTGTTGGCTTATAGCAAACTAAAATCTTCTAAATCCTACCTGATCTTGTCGTTGGTTCTTACTTTTTTCTATATACTCTACATACTCTGTTCACTTAAAATTGCAACATTGTATGTAAGTATGTTAAAAGAAACTATAGAAAGCGATGGAAGAGCTGGGGATACCTACCAAGTTAGTCAGATTAACAAGAATGACCCTCCAAGGAGCTAAAAGTAAGGTGAAAGCTAACGGAAACCTATCAGAAGCCTTTGAGGTAAATAGAGAGCTAAGACAGGAGAACCCATTGTCAACAGGTCTATTCAATTTGGCCCTAGAGAAGACACTACGAGACAGTAAAATCCGCACCCAAGGCACAATACATCATCATAGATGTGTAGCATTCGCAGATGACATTACAAGTATTGCAAGAACTAGAAGCGAATTACAAAATGTGCTGCGAAGACTGGAGAAAACCGAAAGGGAATATGGCTTACAGTTTAATGAGCGAAAGACTAAGTACATGGTGGTAAGCAGTGGGGAGAAAGGAAGACGGTACGGGGACATAAAAATTAAACACTCAGAAGGGAGGGAGTATGTGTTTGCAGAAGTGACCGAATTCTGCTATTTAGGAGTGGCATTAACTAACAAAGGGGGATCCAGTGCGGAAATAAGGGTGCGATTAGCAAAAGCGAACAAGAGTGCGGGAGCGTTTCTAAGAACATTTAAGTCTAACATTATATCAAGGCGAGTCAAGTTGCGAGTATACAAGACAGTTATCAGACCGGTAGTGACGTACGGAAGCGAGTTGTGGGTATTAAACAAAAACGACCAAAAAAGATTGGAATAATGGGAAAGGAAGATTTTACGAAGAGTATTCAGGGGTAAAACGGTGGATGGCCAATGGCAAAGAAGAACAAATGCAGATATAATGGAATTATACAAAGAGCCGAGTATAACACAAGTAATAAAATCATACCGGATTCGATGGTTGGGATATGTAGAGAGAATGGCGGAGGAAAGAGCTACAAAGGTTGTGCTTAAACGTGGCAACAAAGGAAGAAGAAGGAGAGGAAGACCAAGAGCCAGATGGTTGGATGCGGTGAAGGACGACCTCGCAAAATTAAAGATTGGGAGGACAGGACAGGAAGCGATGGAAGTCAATAACAAAACAAGCCGGGCCTAGGGCCTGCCGAGCTAACTATATATATATATATATATATGTTTCGAATTGGAAAATTTCACAACGTAATCGCTGAAACTGAGAAATTTAACTTCTACATATTGAGTATAAATGACGTTCAATGGTCTGGAAATGGTGAAGGCGCCATTGGCAACGGTGTGACGCATTACTTAGAACAAAATGATGCCAATCATAAATTTTGTGGTTAAGGGGCACGTGGAAAAATTGATTTTAAATGTATTACAATATTCTGAAACAATAATGATGTTAAACTTAAATTTACTATTGGTAGTCAGACGAAGAAACTGAAGACTTCTTCCGACAACTAGAAGAAATACTTAAGATCACTAAGAATCAGAATTTCACTTTAATCTTAGGTGACTTTAATGCAAAAGTAGGAGAAGGGCCTGGTTATTAATACTTTGGATTACGAAGATTCAATACCAAGAACGAAGGACAATAGAATTCTGTCAAATAAAAAAAAATTGTAAGTAATATTTAGACTAGAGTACACAGACCATGCCTATATACGTAACCATCATCCATGCATAGAGCACAAAATTGTATGAAATTGACTATTTTTATGATAAGACACAAGGTATAAGAATTCTATTAAATCCGTTAAGACATATTCTGGGGCTGATAATAATACAATAGTGGCAATGTTTAAAAGTAGTTTACAAAAAGTGAAAGTCAAGACAAGTACAAGGTTAAATCTGTAAATGCAAAAAGACAATAAAATTTGACAGCAGCTATTAGCAAAAATTTTAGAATGTTTAGAGCAACGCCTGTTTTGAACAATGGCGTAAATTACACATGGGGCGGGGGATATAAAAATATTTATTAGATGAAAAAAATTAGGATCATTTAACAAAAGTAAAGAAATTATGGATTACTACAGAAATATTAAAATCATGATGGAATAAAAAGATTGAGATACACATAAGTTGATAAAAAAATATAAAATCAAAGCACCAAAGGAAACGCATTTGTTTGTCAAATTAAAAGAAATTTAACTTCTAGACGATATACACAATACCTTTAGAATACATACAACGTTAAGGAGTTAACAAAACACGGGATAAACAAACTATCCAATAAAAGACACAAAAGGCTAACTTATGCTTGCTCAAACAACAAAGTTAAGAAGGTGGGAAGTATATTAAAAATCTATTCAACGATAATAGATATAAAAAATACTGAACACAATAATTGAAGATTTTCTGGAAATGACATTGAGTGAATTATAACAAAGAATGCTAAATATCATAAAGTTGTAACCACCAGATAACATCGACGACTTTATAAAGACTATTGAAAAACATGAATAGAGTTAGTAACACAAACGGTAAAAAATTCAGCTACATATAATAAACCAAAAACAGCAAACGTCAGCAAAAGATGTTGCCCATACGCCATTCTCTCTGTAAATAACCCAAAAATGGAAAAAGTTAGCAAGTATAAATATTTAGAAACATGATTTTTAATTATACAATGGTTTCAACACCTCCAGTTCAGCACCTCCGAAGGTAGTCCACCGTTGCTCCCCCTGCAGGCCCAGCTTACCTGTCGTCCACGGAAGCTGGAGCTCGAAGAAGTGGAAGGGGGCCCGTTCTGCTCCCAAGCCCGTTGTCCGCCGTACCTTGTGTGAGATCGTTCTGACCCCAAAACACCGTCAGGATCACCACACGCTACTCGCCCTGGGATCCCAGACTTAGCACCCGCTTTCACGATCGCCCTCAGCCTTCATTATGCCAGGCGCCCAGTAGGATCCCAGGCACCAGACGTAGCCACCGCCACCGTTCACCACGTCCACCACCGGCTGCCTGAGCGCCTCCCGCCGGAGACGCCGTGCCTCGGACTTTCTAACTCTCCTGTATATAGGTTATGTTTTTTGCTTTCTATTTGTCTGTAAATCGGACAAAAAGAAGAGGAGAGGACGACCAAAAAAAACTTGGAACCAAGAAATCGGAGATATATTAAGGGCAAGGGAATGTTCATGGAAGGAAGCAAAAAACTGGTCAAGTCAAGGAAAGAGTGGAAAAGGTTTTGCTGTGGCAAAACAAACCCCAACACCTAACGGTACTTAATGGGAAGCGGATAAGTAAGTAAGTTGTCTGTAAAAATTATCTTGCTTGTTTTAGCTATAGTACTAATTATACTTAAACTTATAAATATACTGAACAATAAAATATCATATCAGCCACCTTTCCTTTGTGTCTCTACGCCTGCTCTTAGTCTACGTTCTCCACCGCTGAGCTAATTGGGTGAATAGGAAAAAACTTCATTCTTGACCGTCGCCACGCCCTCACACCCACGAGGCTGTCAGCCAGTCGTGTCACAATACTACAGCGGTTTGGAAATATTGTATTTATCTGGAAACAACGGCGCACAGTGCCAAAAGACCGATGAGCACTTCCACCCAGCAACTATATCGCACTCTCAACACGGGAAAATCTGAGAACTGGGTGCTAGGTGCTCGTTCAAAAGTAGTGGTCTGACTTTTAAAAACGCGTTGCGGTGGTCTTTGTTCTCTCCGCTGTTCCACATCTAGAAAAAACGGCGATCTATTTCAGCTCTACATAACAACTGTTACAATATTATGGCATTTTGTTTTTGCTTTTTTACACAGGTCATCAACTGTTTCAATTGAATTTAGTGCTGCAATTGTTCTCAAGCAGTACTTTTACTGTTAATACTTTTGTACTACAAGTGGTTTTTCGATACTTTCAAATCATTCGATGATGGTAAAATCAATAAAATGTATTAAACTTCTGTCCACTGGGTCTGAACTGTTAGATTTTCCGTTAGGCAATATAAACTATATCCGAGATATGATTATACAAAAACAGATTGGTCTTTCTATAATTAAAGTAAGTGTTTCAGCTTTCCCAGCTCCAGTCTTGTACAAGAAGCCCTACCTGAGAGGCCCCCACGCATCGCGCACACCGCAATGGACTGGAGGACAGCCTCAAAGGTAGTGAGTCTAGATCGTTTAAAATGGGCACTGTTCACCTTTGAACCATATAAGAGCGCTGGTGCTGACGGAATTTTTCCGGCTCTGCTACAGCATGGATTGGAGGTGCTGTTACGGCCCCTATATCACATTTTTCGTACTAGCCTAGCCCTAGGACACATTCCTGTGTCCTGGAGGACGGTCAAAGTAATTTTCTTACGCAAAACGGGACATGCAATGCATGATACCGCAAAGGACTTCAGACCTATCAGCCTGACTTCTTTCCTGCTAAAGGTGCAGAAGAGGCTGATTGAAAGGTATATTAAGGATGGAGCTTTGGTGGCTTTTCCGCAGCACCCATCACAACACGCCTACCAACAAGGCAAGTCAGTTGAGACCGCACTCCATGCGATCGTTTCAAAGTTAGAGAAAACCCTGCACCACAAAGAGCTTTCGCTGGGTGCATTCCTAGACATAGAAGGGGCGTTTGATAATACCTCCTTCGATTCTATCTGTGTAGCGGCCGAAAGGCACGGGATCGAACCCTCGTTGATAAGATGGATCGGTTCTATGCTGTCGGGCCGACAGGTAATCGTTTCAGCAGACGAGCTCTTCATCAGAACGACGGTCACTAGGGGCTGTCCTCAGGGTGGAGTCTTGTCTCCAATGTTATTATGTCTGGTCGTGGACGGGCTACTAAGGGAGCTCTCTGCGAAAGGCATCTTTGTGCTAGGTTACGCTGATGACCTTGCAATATTAGCAATGGGAAAGTTTGCTGGCACAGTAAGTGGGATCATGCAAGAAGCCCTCATTACTGTACAAAACTGGTGTGTAAGGCAAGGGCTCAGGATTAATCCTACCAAGGCAGAACTTGTCATCTTCACCAAAAGAAGGAGAATCGAGGGTCTCAGACAGCCCACACTCTTCGGAAAAACTCTCCAGCCCTCCGAATCAGTCAGATATCTTGGAGTTATCCTGGATTCAAAGCTGAACTGGAGGACTCATGTAGAGAGACAAATTCAAAGGGCCACTGCTTCCCTGCGGAGATGTAGACGGACCTTTGGAGCTAGCTGTCACCCGTGTCACCAAATGGCTATACACGGTGGTTACAAGACCAATAATAACATATGCTGCTCTTGTTTGGTGGCCAGCAATCAATAAGGCAACAATCAGAAACAGCCTCAACAGACTACAAAAATTGGCTTGTTTAGGCATAACTGGAGCAATGCGCACTGCTCCTACGGCAGCTCTGGAGGTGCTTCTGGGGCTTCCGCCCCTCCACCTAGTGATTGAGGCGGAGGCTAGGAAATCAGCCTACAGACTAAGCCAGGGCCAGATGTGGGCAATGAAAGAGGAACAAGTGGGACACTCAGGAATCATCCAACACTTTGAGAAGGTCCCAGAACTTCTCACAAGGAGCGACTTCATGGCTCCGCTTTACATGTTCCATAAAGCATTTCAGGTACTCATTCCTGATAGGAACGATTGGTGTCAGCAACAGCGTCTTCTCACTCCAAGGGGACTTGTTTGGTACACAGACGGCTCCAGGATGGCGGGGGGATCTGGTGCTGGCATCTACGGCTGTAGGCCGAGAGTCAAACTCACCGTTGCCCTAGGAAAATATGCCACTGTATTCCAGGCGGAGGTATTTGCCATCCTAACCTGTGCTCAGGAGAACCTTCAAAGAGGTTATTCCAATCTGCATATTTACATCTGCACAGCCAGTCAGGCACTAAGACCATTGAGTTCACCCAGAATCAACTCCAGGTTGGTTCTAGAATGTTGCCAGACACTGAATAGACTCGGTACAACAAACTGGGTGAAACTACTATGGGTACCAGGCCATAGTGAAATAGCGGGTAACGAAGAATCTGACGCTCTAGCCAGAAGAGGTTCTCAAGAGCCGCTCATCGGCCCTGAGCCGGCTTTAGGAATTACCCGTGCCACTGCAAGGAGACAAGTTGAGCGCTGGTTAAGTAACGAATCCAGGGCCAACTGGGCCTCGGTACCAAGGCTACGTCAGGCAAAACTCCTCATTGGGGAAATGTCGCCTACCAACACCTTTACTCTCCTGTCAATGAGCAGGAAAAACATTAGGATCGTGACTGGTTTACTAACAGGACACGGTCACCTGCAGAAGCACTTATTCACAATTGGAATCGTAAATGATGTCACCTGCAGAAAGTGCCAGTTGGAGGAAGAAACCTCAATTCATGTTTTATGTCAATGTGTGGCTCTCCTAACACTGCGACATAAACATTTTGGAGCCGGCCTGGTGGAACCCTAGGACGTTCCTATGGGTAGGATTCTTTCCTTCGCGTTGGAAACCGGCCTCTTCGAACGAGACCCATAACAAATTAGGTGGGAGCACAATGGACCAATAGGTCTCAGTGCAGCTTACAACAAGCCCCATCAGAAGAAGAAGAAGAAGAAGTGTTTCAGCAAACAAGTGACGGAAATGGTGAAAGTTGAACTTTTTTGTGCAGAAACTAAATTTATTAATAGTTTCTGACCATGTATATCCATTAATTTAATCTTATTTGAAGATTTGACTTGAAATATCTTTGTCGTAAAGTTCAGCATCAACTAATGTTGAAAGCAATGTTTATCGTTTTTCCTCATACCTTAGGCATCACCTGACTTTAGTCAGTCGATTAGTTAATCAAAAATATTATATTGAGGTCTTCAATAAGCGTTATATAAAAGAGTAGTAAAGAAGTAATCCGATTTCTGGACGAATAACCAATACTTTTTCAATAAGATAATAAGTAGTGATGGCCTTATTCGAATGAAAAATAACCGGTTATCCGGTTATTGCAATAACCTATGTAACTCGGCTTTCGTTCCAAGTATTCGAATGAAAAATAACCTCATGCTGATACGTACTACGCTTTGAATATAGAACCTCTATTCAAAGGTACTACGTGCCATATCTCAGCGACCTACGCAGTGCTCAAAATTCTGTAAATATAAATACGTCATAACTCATAAACAAAGCATGTTGTACTGAAAACACCATTTGGTTATCGCGTACCTACCTCCTATCATAAAAAGTATCAAATTATCAAATTCTGGGGACCTGAAACCTGAACGCCTAAAAACTGCAAACGCATCAAGCTATAAAACAATTTTTTATTTGCTTTCATCTCCAAAGGTTCAAAACAAGAGGCGTCGCCTTTAACCCGCCCGATCGATAAAGATAAACGTTTTTCCACGATTAGCAAGCAGTCCCGCATATTTCTTTCTTTCTACACTTCTTAATAAATACCTCTTAATTTCCAATACATAACACATAATGTACGGTCGGCGCCTTAGAAATCGGTCACTACACACTATTATGATATATTTTGCATGTATTTTTTAAGTGTATAAACTGGGTTTTTACAGTTATTATGGTTTTAATTGTTACGTCAAATTGTTTATTGTTTGTCAATTATGAAATGCCATCTCACAATAATGAAGTAACCGGAGCAAGAATACTCCAAAGACTAGAAGAACATATTACGTGTCCCGATTTCTAAGGCGCCGACCGTACGTATTATATTTTGGTTCCTCTGCTATCTGCAAGTTACGATGTCGATGCAGAAGACGGTGAACCGCCAACCGGCAAACCGGCTGACTTAATCGAAACGAATCGAGAGCCAAAATTTATTCGGTTATTAATATCATTCGAATGCAAATAATTCGGTTATGAAAATTGTCCGGTTGTGCCCATCACTAATAATAAGTCAACTTTTAATGCCATTTCAGAAGTATAGTTTTTGATGGATAAATGTGTTCCAGTACTTCAGTATTCGATATTTTCCCGAATATGGCTCCAAGTGACCTTTTTGTAAAGCGTATAAGCTTACAATCTGTAGGTACTGAGTTCAAACCTTATAAAGAAGTTTGATTTTTGATTACGCTCAACGACCACCATACAAACCCATTTAATCATCGTGACCTCATATAAAAGATATTCTTCCCTTAATTTCAACGAGTTAGGCTAACCTCCTACCCGAGCTACGGTCGAAGAGGACACACAAATTGTATAATAGGCAATAGACTCTCAGCCTAAAATAAGAGGAAGACGAAGAATACAAACTTAAATGGTTCCAATCTTCTAAATAATATCTTTAAATATTTTAGCGAGATAGATTAGATTTTTACATTTTTCAACGTGTCAATGTTCTCTTGTAACGTTTGCACAAATTGAATTTAAACACAATTAATGTGTGATAATTTGAATGCCTCCAACTCAAGTCACAATTAACGCTCGGCCTCCACTAAGTGGCGATTTGACATAAGAGAAAAAGCTACGTGAAACGCGAATTCGCGTGCAAGTAGCTACAACGCAGCACCACTTAGATCCCCTCTAAGAGATAATCCATATACAGGGTATAAGAACAAGATGCTTGTGCTGTAGAAGGCACTTAACTGCAGAGCCCAAACCACCAGCTCTAAGCCCCAAGGTGAAGCTCAGACGCTGAAGCTTGTAGCCTGAGCAAACCTGAATCGAGCTCTTCCAGTTAGACGCAGCCCGCCAGTCTCGCTTCACCCGGCCATGAAAGCAACCCCTCCTGAAAACCTGACCTGCTTCTTTGTCTAGCTGACATCGGTGGTGAAATTCTCTGTAGGAACCCTCCCTCTTGTCTAGACGTCATCGTTGGCGAAGTTTCTTGGAAAAAAAACCGCCCTCTTTTCTAACCGTCATCGATAGACAAATTCTCCGTAGAAACCCGCTGCTTCATCTAGATGTTATCAGTAACGAAATTCGACCCCTAATACTGCTCCACCCTCTGTCCCCGTGGGGCGGCGCTGTCGTCTTCTATGTCAAGTAAGCACCTAGTAAACCGTTCCGTAGCCCACCAGTCGCCGCAGAACCCTAAGCAAACATATGGCTTGGGAAAATATTCTTCACGCCAATTCCTCCACTTCGTGGCGGTGTTTGCGCTCTTAATATTATCTTAGACAGCATGCATTTCGATAGGTAACTTTTTAATTTAATCGACTAAGTGAATAGTTCTCATGGTATTATGTGTATCCAATATCTGTCAAAATATAGTGCTGCATATTCCACTTTAGAGATAATGCATCTCTCCTTCAAGCCTAGCTATGCATATGTACTTTATTGCATATGCAGTAACATAAGCTAGTATAAATATAAAAATTGATTGATAAGTATAAATGCAACAGGGCATTTTAGATAATTGCGTTATAATTATATGTTTACATATTGTTTTACATTGGATACTGGAGCACTAAAGATAATTTTGAGCTGATAAGTGATAGAAATGTAATAAAATGGATCGATATCTATAAAGTGTGGCGGTTTAAATAGAAATGTAAGGTTTCCCACATAAAGAATTTATGAAACACCGCACCTCTATTATGTTGTTTGTTAGTGAAATTAGAAAACCTTCGAAGGGATTTATTGCAATAATTTTTACTAATATTTCAGCAATGTTTCATTGTTGGTTATTTTTGAAATTCAATTTAAACATATAGTTTTGAAACAAGTCTAGTCATGACTTATGATTATGACTGACTTGTAACTTAAACATATGCTGTCGTTTGAGAATATTTGTGATAGCTTCCCTATTCGCAATTTATGTACAGAGAGCTTCGCTATATCAACTCATTCATGCTTCCATGTTTTCTCGTACATCAAATCACGTTGAGCAAGTATGATTTATTATGATCTACAAACATATTTTAATATGCCTTGCAAAATAACCTGAACCATATTTGGATTTTGGATTTTTAGCTGGAAGTTGAACCAAATTCATGTGCACTTAGGTCTTAAGGTAAGCCCGTTGTACTACTTCTAAGTCTTTGGGATCGTTTGAAACTTTTAAAACTTTTGAATGCACGCGCCAGAGGGCATGGCATAGTTCGTCTGGACAATCTCATTCTCGCGTTAATGGCGGTCGGATAAGTGACTGTTCAGATGTAGTCGAACATAGAGGTTACGCGCGATGTGTTATCCTGTTCCGCGAATATTGATGTTTGAGGAAATCTTATCGTACCAAGTTCAGGTAAATTACTACGATTGTCGGATATTTCACTTTTCCAAAACGCAGTCTATTCATTTGGAATTTTGAATTCCGCCTCGTTTTTGAGTTGAGAGAAATTTCACATCAATCGATGATCAAATTCATTCAAAGAAACATCCTATATAGTATTCCGCTATGTTCTGTATAGCAGCCGCGCCATCAACTATTGTTTCGCAACCATCGTACACCCTTTGAACCAATAGGAAGCCTTTACTTTAGATTCCATTTTTGACGAGCCCTATTTATGAGCCCGCTTTATCGTCCAACTTTGGCGGCCACCGATTCAAAACTTTGTATAAAGCTTGAGGTATGTGACTTCTTTTGGTTTTCATATTTTGTCGACGATTGAACTGCATTTTATTTAAATCTAATTTATGTTTTTCTTATTTTATGTGCATGTGTAATTTACCGCTAATTTAAAATGCACTAAAATGAGATTTTATACATGTAAATTATCGTCAATTTTGGTATGCGCAAAGCAAGTAAGCTGCATGTTGTGAAATCAGTTTTGAGACAAATCTCCGTTCGCATGTGAATACATCCGCTAGTCTTGCTGATAACGAGCAGGTAGAATTTTTACGAATTGTTTTGGTTGTCCCTCTTTGTTGCGGCTACAGCAGCAAGATGTCCCGTTTAAATGGAATGTTATCGTAATAGTGTCTTCAAAATTTACTGCATAATTTTCATTTATAAAACGCAGTGTATTTCTACACACTTTTAAGTCAGGCAAGTATTTTCAGATATCCAGAAACAAAGTAAGGACCCATCGCCGAAAAGGACCTTCTACGGTGGAACTACTACTCTATCACAGCCATCCAAAACACCATGGTGGCGCTCTAAAATATCACGATTTTACCCCGTATCTTTCAAGGTACAGTTATTTTGAATGTCTCTATAATTTATGAGCCCAAACGTTAAAATGTTTTGATAATTATTCGCTCTTATTAACGCACTTATTTGTTAAATAACTATTAACTAACTAGGCATAAACAGTAACTTATGGTTGTTATTATGACAGTTTAAAATGTCAAAATTGAATTAACAAAACTGTACTGGTAGATAACTTACATTTATAATTTTAATATAAATGTTGTCTTTAAAATCAATAGTTTTGTGAATGTTTTTTAAAAATAGCCAGGATGAATGTTGAAATTGTAAACATGACGCAGTGCTTATCCATAGACAAATAATGGAATAATCATTTGAGTATAAAAAACAGTATACTATTGCTTTATTGTCTTAAAGAACACTCGATCGTGTATGGTACCTACTATATGCACCTACTTTATGAAAGACACGTACCAATGTATCTCATAAAAGCTGTCCAGTACATATATGGCAGAAACATCTAGAACAGAAAGAAAATTGATGGCCCCTTCTTAAGACATTTTAAGAATGTAAAACTACTGTGGTGGGCTTACTGTCTGTCCACTCTGGTTTTGCGCTAACTAGGGACGACGGTGAGCGACTGTAATTATTAGAAGAATCCTAGCACTTGTATGAAACATACGAGTGGTCCAATGCGCTGAAATGATTGCATTAAGGGTATTCTTACGCGAGGAGACGCTGTCATTAATTAAGGTGTTATCCCAAAACCCGTTAGTGTAAGTTATGCCCATCGTATTACGAATAACCAAGAATCGTATTCTGCCGCTTGTGTGTGTTTCGAAGATCTTCCGGCGTATTACGTGGATTTTAACTATTCTCGATCCAATTCCCTCCAAAGTCAGTGTATGTGGTATTAATAAAGGGTACCTTCGTCAACATCTAGCTATTTTTCTGAATAAAAAATTGCCGACGCACGTCTTTTCAATGGAAATTTTTCATTTCAGGTGCTTGGAAGGCCAACAAGCAGATAACGGGCACCTTCCGTCATGTGAAGGGACTTCAAGTTGTTCACCAAGTTAGAATTGTATTTAATTCGCATGTAACATTAATGCTTAGATAATGATGTTCAGTCGGATTTCAAAATGACTGAGTTTGATTATTTTTCCTCTGTGGAAATACGTAAGTCTCAGATAAATTTTGAAATGAAACGATTGATACTTATCGAATCTTGCACTATTGCGTAAAAGTATAGTTACATTCGGGAGCCCCTTCTGGGCTGTAATCCTGTTAAATAATTAAGCCGGCTTTTGCTGGTGTGATCGGAAATTTATGTAGACTGTATACAGATACGTCACTTAGGGTGCTGATATGACAACTTTACACGGAGGAGCATATTAGTACTGTATTTTGTGTGTGTTCAGAAAAACAATAAGACGAATAATGGCGTGCGAAGCTGAAACTAAGCCAGGTATAGCAAAGACAAGGAAACAGCAGAGATAATTTTGAAAATTGTATATGCGTAAGCACTTTAGCACTGTGTTTTGTGTATGTTCAGCAAAATAATAAAATCAATAATAGTGTACAAAACGGAAACGAAGTCAAGTATAGCATAGACAGGGAAACAGCAGAGAGAAATTCCGTTCTCAATAATATCCTTAAGACAAATTTGCAGCACATAAAGCATCAATGAATGGGTGACGAACATATGAGCAGACATCATTAGCAGAATGGCAGAAGATACAATAGTAAGAAAATTAAGGGACAAATCACCTCGAGGAAAAACCGAGGATGATGGAGTGACAACCTAAACCACACCTAAACCTAGAGCGAGAACGTATCCGAAGAAGGAACAAGCGCAAGTCCTACAGGATGTCCGGAAAATACGTGTAGAACGGAAAATCACAAGTTTCTTGACCCAAAATATGATGATTTAGCTCAACTTACCTATATACAAAGTTGCTTAGTTTAGCTGCTAGAAGTCTTCAAAAATTATTAACTTTTTAAATTTTTTCAATTAAGTAAAAAAATCTTTGATAGATTTTATTCATTTTTTGGCCATGCGTTTGTACCAGTAAACTACAGCTTTTTGTCGAATAAACCCTAATTTCGAAAATTACAGGGTGGTTAAAAACTTTGTCACAGTAAATTATCAATCCATATTTTTTTAACTCCCTGTATAGTGTATAATAACTACCAATGTTGTCTGTGGATAGCTACTTTAATTTAGAAACTATTTCCTCTCTTACAAAATTTTAGTTGGGTAAACTGTTTGGCCACAAAAAATATTTTCTAAATCTCTATAAGCCTGCATCAGTAATTGCAACTTAACACTAGGCTTCTAGAAATTTAGAAAATATTTTGTTGTGGCTGAACCGTTCACCAAACTAAAATTTTGTAAGAGAGAAAATAGCTTCTAAATTAAAGAAAACACAAATGGTAGTGATTATACAGAGGGTTAAATTTTTTTAAACGGTTAATTATTTTAAAGCCCTCTAGCGGCTAAACTAAGCAACTTTGTATATAGGTAAGTTGAGTCAAATCATTATATTTTGGGCCTAGAAACTTGTGGTCTTTCGTTGTACACGTATTTTCTGGACACCCTGTATATAGAGACAGGAAGAAGAAGAATATGCATTTCAAAATTATGACAAGGGATACATGGTGTTATAGAATATATTAATTGTCTTAAATACGTTAATGGTGTACAGCATGGACATAAGTTCTAAGCATCTAAGATAACCTGTTAGGAACAGTCGAGATATCACACGTTGTCATGTAATTCTGACGCAGGATGTAGAAGCGTACATTTCAAAACATGCTAGTCTCGAAGATTTTCAGCGGCAGCTCAGAACACTGTTTTGTCTGCCGAGAAGGCGTAAAATTCATGAATAGAGAGAGTAAGCTGCATTAGTAGGAATAGGCGACCACGATCGAATCAACCCCGACCCTTCCGTTAAAATGCAGACTTGCACACATCTGGTATATGTTGATGCAGTTTTTGGCGCGTTTAGAAAGCCCCTTCTCCGTTTCATCCGACAGAAGCCTGGCTTGATTCTAGGATTCTTACGCGAGCTTTCAACGAGAGAACAAGTGGTTTTTGGCGTGTGGTGCTGCGGTTGGTACTTTTGTGTGCCTACCACAGGATTTAAGGTTCCGCTACTTGAATTCAAGTCGCTTAAGGACATCACGAATTTTCGCTTGCTAATTCAAGAATCCAGTGGGAGTTTGTATCATCATATCACAGCCGAGCCACCTTTGAAACGTGCAGGCCTGCAGATCGTCTGCGACTTCACCCTGTTTCGGCGCTCAGGTGCTCTCGCATCGACTTCCAGCCACGTGGGGACACTGCCTCCAGGAGAAGCTACGCAGGTATTGTGATCTTTGTATTCTGAAAGTGTGCTAATTTTTATCGCATAACGCGACGTGAGGTGAAAATGCGCTCATAAAAACCAGATAGCGCCCACACTCCCTTTCAGGGGCATTCATGTGCATAATTTGCACCAGTTTAACCCGGCTTAGAACAGTGACGGCGTTAGAATTATTAACCTGTTGTCACCACGCACTTCAGGCACATCTTTGTACATCATTTGTACCGGTTTAACCAGGTGTAGATAGTTGACAGTGTTAGTGCTATTAACTTATTGTCAGAGCGCCCCCTTTAAGCACGTACAATACGTGCATTGGGTTGCATTCTTAGAATTATTACGCTCTTGGTAAGACGGTGGGTGCGAAACCCTCAGGTATGCTCGCCTGCAAACTGGGATTGTCCAGTTTCGCCTAGTGTACTCATAGCAACGCCACCACATCATGTTGTTATGGCGACGCTGCTGGGATTTAACCTAATTAATCATAATTAACTGACCCATTAAATTCAACTGTGGTGCATCCTTCTGAGATCAGTAGACCTCATTTTTTTTACTATTATCTGTGTCTTTTATTTAACTGTTTTTTATGTATATGATTTGTTTTGGCGTGCCTTTGCTATGAGTGGCAGCTGATGCATAGATTTTGTATAGCAAATGCTGGCAAGGTCTACAAGCGACAGGTAAGTTCCTGCGCTGTGGCAGTTGATATACGAGAGCGTCGAAGCTATTATTCACCAACCCCTTAGGACTTCAAACTTCTACGAGGGGGTTGTACAACCGAAGTTCGTGGCGCTCTCTTTAAAACCCCGTACCACCTTATTGGCAACACCCTGTATATGTGGCCACGTTTGTCTCTAAAGTTTCGTGGTGTTATAAGAACCCCGCCCATCTCACTGACCGTTTCAGCCGTGGTTTTAGCCTGTTTATGCGTGATTTAGGGCAAGCAGTGCATTTTCCCGAAAATAACGTGTTCCGCCGGCACTCTCTCGCTACAATATGTCGTAAAATCAATTTAATACTGTAACAAACCCTGAAGTTTACATAATTTTAGCCCTGTTAGAGCACTTTTAAAATAAATAAAATATAAGCGTTTCACTTGCACATTTTCTTATGAAGTAGTTAACCCATTCCAAAATTCACGTCCATATTCTTAACGACGTGACAAGCGTGGTCGTATTACTTCTTGTAATCGGGCAGGATTGTTGAATCGAGTAAACTAAACCCTTCAGGCACCCTCCAATAAAGAAAACCATAAGAGTTAAATCAGGAGACCGAGGAGGCCATTAAGTGGGAAATTTCCCTCTATCCACCATTGAATTTGCAGCTAACTTGAAGGAAATAATTTTACATCCCCCGTATCAACGCAAGGGTTGCTTTGCGGGTGCTCATTGATTAAGATGCATCTGCATATTTAGAAATAATTTACTTAATGTAAGTGTGGAATACATTATTATTACGTTCTCTGAATTATGTCATCTTAGTCAGTGGTCTATTATTATTATTATATTTCCTAATTAAAACTTTTACACTGCAACTTGTTCTTCAACTATTTTTAGTATGGCAATGCAAATGATATCACAAATAATATATTTAGTGATTAGCATTTTAAAACTACTAGCTATCACAATCGTGTATGCCATTATGAAAATGCCACTTCTGTAAAGTTTATTGTTACGTTTCTCGAGCAAGTTCAGATTAAACCGAGTGTAAGCACAACGTTGGCATGAACGTTCACACTTCCACTTTGATGTGTCACAGAGTGGAGCCCTGTTTGTTATTAGCTCGGCGAGCTTAGTTCCACTTTCCTTTAGTAGTAGTTTAATGCCTCAAGTTTTCTTAATAACGGAGATGCTATTAAGTCTCACTGTTGTTATAAGTAATATTAACTATCCGAATAAGTTTCTTCGACCGAGTTTTGGGGTTTAAGCAATGGCAAGTAATGTTTCAGGAGGCGCAAGGCGATCATATTAAAACAAAATAATTGAAGCTTCTACTGGAAGATTTTACATGAATATATATTATTTCTAATTTTCAATAAACAAACGTTCTAATACATACACAGAATTAGGCGACAGTATAAAATACCTTAAAATGTAGATGGACCTATTATAAATTAAAATCTTAAGAGTCCCAGAAGTGAACCAAAGCTGGGGAAGTAGGAAATTAGAATAAAAAGAACACTCGAGTAAATCTTATTTAGTTAACTTTTGGTTAAGTCCCGGAAGATGTTACGTTTGCTCTTGGCTTTTAAACAAAAAAAGCGATTTAATTACGTAACAAGAAAATAATTGCCAAACGACGGGCCTTCGACTGAACTCAAAGAAAAAACGCTCATCTGCGAAATTAAAATTAAAGTAGGCGGAAAATACTACAGTAATTTCAAAAGGCTTAAATGTAAGTAAATACAAGAAATAAAATCTTGAAAGCATAGTTAGTGTTCTTGTGCTAATAAAATGTAAAATTTGGGTCTCACTTATTTTAAGCGCAATGCACGAATGTTATTCAATATATGTTTTACACAACCAAAAAGAATAATTTGATAGAGCAACGCAACCCTTTACAAATTAAACTTTGAAAGGTTGCTTTGCTTAGATCAGGCTGCCCAAGCCGTGGCTCTTGTTATGAATTAATGTGGTCCGCCAAGAGCTTAAATTAAAGATTTGCGGGTTTTTTCGAGAATCGAAATTTAAAAATGAAAAATTTTTGCTAAGCTCTTCCCGAAACGGCCATTTAAGGTAGATTTTGTGATTTCAGAGAAAATAAAAATTATTTCTATTTTCATTTGAGGTGAAGACCATTTTATATAAACCGCAATAAATGGCAGTAGGTTAAAGGCTTTTATAGTGTAGTATAGTGGTATTAAAAGAAGTTTTAGCCCTCTCCTTTAAAAGGTTGGACACCCCTGACTTACATCCTAGTAAAATTATTATCAGAGAAACGTGTTGATTTAATTAAACCGCTCTGAAATAACATTTCAAAAATATTTTTATTTTAAATAATCTTAGGCGCAAGATTGTTTTCAAATGCTGAATCACAAAGCGCTAAAGCCAGGCTATAAGGTGTATGATCGAGTTGCCAGAAGCAGAAATGTTGTACCACAGTTTGAACCTTTTTCGTTTTGCGCACAGGTGCATTGTCATGGAAAAATAGATCTCGTAACAAATGCCACTTCACTTTCAATGGCTTCACCAGTTAGTGAATCTGTTTTTGGCATATGTTCGAGCA
Source organism: Agriotes lineatus (assembly GCA_940337035.1). Classification (NCBI taxonomy): domain Eukaryota; kingdom Metazoa; phylum Arthropoda; class Insecta; order Coleoptera; family Elateridae; genus Agriotes; species Agriotes lineatus. The sequence goes on from CALNHX010005698.1 coordinate 48,312, forward strand.
GCAAAGTAACGTTTGCGCCCGTGCTTTTAAGTACTTTTAAACATTATACAATAATGCGAAAACTTGCAAGTCGCCATCGCCACAATAGACGTGGATTTAGGGATTCATAGAAGCCACGTGATGCTTGTGGTCACGTAGCCAGTGCCCGCAGTGCAGCCCTAGTTTTTCCCACTGCACAGTACTTATGAATACGCTCTCAAATCAAGCTTCGTCCGGAGAAGCAGGCCAGCCAAAAAAACTTCATTCCCAGCTTAATCCAGCGAAGCGGAACACCCGAAGCAGCTCCGCGAGCTCCGTTTCATTCGTGGAAGCGAACGCCCGTCAGAGGGTACAGGTTATGAACCCAGATTTATTCAAAGAAACAGAACCACTCCGAGAACCCGCCCGTCCCCGTCTAGACCTAGATCCTTATTCGCTTCCATTGCTGAAGTGCACTTGATTTTCAGGTGACAGGTAAACCCACTCCTGAACTTACTCTAAACCGTACGCGCTCTCCAAGTCAGAAGCAATTTCGAAGCAGGTTCGTTCATATCCCCCTCAATATCAGGACCCATACTGCAGTAGAAATCGACCCCAGTACCCCCAGTTTTTCTAACCCTACTGGGTGGTGCCACCACCAATCTCGTGCCGACAAGTTCTCAATTATTCCCTGAGGGACACCTGGAAAAATAGTCACCCTGCGTGGTAAAAATAGCTTTAGATACCGAAGGGTTCGCCGATGGCTCAACCTCAGTATTGTATTAACAGGGACGCGAAGCCGACGATGAACTACTGTCGAGAAAAATGTTGACACTAGAATTTTGTTCTCCGAGCACAAATCAAGCACCAAAAACTTGCCTCGAATAACCACCGTCAAAGACTCTGGCAGTCATTAAAATGTTTCTTTATGGAAATTTGATAGCAGCTCAAAGATTCTAGGGACCTCGGCGTTACTAACACATGTGCCAACTGCAGTTCTGACACGGATTGACTAGGCGTTTTCGACTTCAGATTGGAGCATTTTTTCTAAATTCCTGCTTTATTTGTTAACAGTTTATACGTACGTTTTTTACATAATGCGTTAATACGTGTAATTATATGTATTAGTTGTTAATAAACTAGGTTTATTCAATTCTTTTAGTCAACTTAATCAAGCTCATCGAATTCTGGCTACTGAACTATAAAAGGGCATTTGCAAACGAGAGAAAATCAATTTAAAACCCCGTTTCGTTGCTGCAGCAGTTTCTTTTTTTAGTAACTAAGCTGATATCGTAGCATCCCAAAAGACGAAGTTGTGACTTGCCTTACGCTTCTGTATTGACTACGCCTTACTCTCTACATTGTATTGATGAACGTACTCGTACTTATATTTCATTCTGTCAGTATTTATGAAAATATATTTTTCAGTATTTGTTGGTAAAGTTTTCCTAATGGTTGTTTCAATAAATTGTAATCGTCAATTCGCAGAATCATTCATTCTTCATTAATACCAGGTGAATGCGGTTAGAACACATTTCTATACGGTGATCATGTATGCTCAAGAATTCAAGTTTTTGCAAGCCCCCACGTAAACACACCTATCGGTTGTCCCATTATAAAATTGTATTTTATGGTTTTAGATGTTCATTTAAACAGTTTGTTTTCAAAATCGACAATAGAACACGATAAAACAGAATCATGGAACACAGCGCACATCGGTTTGTAGTTTTATTTCAGCGTTTTCTTTGTTAAGGCGAAATTTAATAATAAAAAAAGATGTTACAATTGTATTCTGACTAGTACTGCACATATTGTTACAGGGAAAATCCCGTTTACGACCTCCCATAAGCCTGAAAAGGGGTTCAGTAGCACAGTGCGATTGAAGTAGGTGGTAGGCTTAATTAATGAGGTTAAGTTCACTTACGTTACTCAAAATATTTGTACTTAGAAAAAGATGAAGATAAAGACTTGTTATGTTATACATGCTAGCTAGTGTATATTACACTACTGTAATGAAGAAATTCCACTACGATGTTCCTGGCCGATGAGAAATATGTACGTGCTTATCTCCTGGATTTTGACCTACATTCTATCATAATCTTTGATAGAGCTTATCTGACCTCAACATTTGCAAAACTGCACTGCGCTTTACAAATAAAAATTATACAGTAAGTTTAAGAACTATATTAACATAACAATAATAAAAATACATTTACAGAAAGGTAACAAAACAATTCCTAAGAATTCTATCTACGTCAGGCGATAAGCAAAACTAATCGCAGATGTTTGTTATGTTACAGGGTCACCGAAGAACACAATATTTATAACCAGACGCAAAGTACTAAAGGCGTTACAAAACTTGTAATTTTTAACGGGGATACGCTATAAAAGTTATTGCGTATTATAACACATACAAAACTGGTAGTACTATATAGCATAAGTATTAGGGTAGTACGTATGACATAATTGTCGGCAAATTTGGCATGCAATATAAAAAGGATTAACTTAGCTGAGTGCAACTATGCAACTAATTAAATGATTCGGGAATGCAGGTGGTCAATCACCGAGTCTGAGCGGAATTTTAGTTACCAGCGATACTTCGGTAAAGGTAGCTCAAGATTTGCTGCCGGGAGTCGGCGTCAGTTTACCCGCGATGTAAAAGAAGATTTTTTCAGGACCTTGTCGAGGAGAATAGACAACGGTAGTTGAAAGGCTAATGAATTTTTTTCTAGGGCTGCATCAGCGACGAGCGCAGCTTTATAGGATGGTTGCGAAGCGAGAATTTCGTTAAATATATCGATACGGGAATCGAGATGAAATTTCGTGGCGGTCAAACGAGTAGGGAATCGGAATTTCAGAGTGGTATGCTGGGTTTTGAGGAATATCTGACAATCGTCGATATTTGCTTAAACTGTCTCGATAAAAGAATTCACAAACAGCTACAGTCGCGGAATGATGACACGCACATCACACACAAATGCTTTACTTGAAGATCTGGTTTTCGCTCCGTGCATCAATTGTGAAGTTTCAGAATTGTGATGTCTAAACACGTTGTCAATATTAAGCGAAGTGAAATATTTTCTGTAACAATGTTGTAGCTTCAAGTTGGGTTATGACATTAAATATTGTCACTTATTATTTTTTTCTATTATTTTGTTGCACAAACTTTTTATTATTTTACCCTTTCCTACAATTACGCTTTCTCTGACTTAAAATCCACGACTTCAATTGCAGAGATTCAGTGCGTTAGGGACGCATCAATCAGCTGTTATGTATAATAAATAACACTCGTCTAATTCAGAATTCGAGTGATGCTCTTTTCACCTTTTGCCCTTTCAATTATTACTTCATATTCAGCGCAACTGACATTTCTGCTTACGTTATGTAGCAGTCAAGACTGGCATCGTGTAAGTACATAATTAATTATTATTATGCTTTAAAGGTCGCCTCAAAAAACGGGGTTGACAGGAATAAAACCAACGAGAGTGTATTTAAAATTCAATACGAATTTTAAAAGTTTGTAAAAGAGTTACATCCTTTTGCGGAATTTGTAAGTTAAAAATTGGATTAACTAAAAGCACTGGACGTGTTAGTTTTGATTTGTTACAAATGCTGTGGAAACATTTTTATACAGCAATCAATGGTGCTGTTGTTGTAAGTGGAGCTAACGTGTTAAATACCTTAAGCATGATTTAGTGACCTGAGTCTCAGACGTTTTGCTCGTCTTCCGAAAAAAGGCGATTTTGTATTTAATGAAAGCGCCTTAGGAGCGATAAAAAGCACTTAAAACTGCAGCTCAAGAAATAACGTGGCAAATACATAAATTGCTTGCCTTTTAATTACATTTCCTGAAACAGTAGAAATTAGTTCTATATTATTAATGAAGATGAGTTTTTAGCATGTTGCCTCACCTACACACAAATAATATATAAAGTAAATTAATAAAATTAATGTAATATGCTAAACGTATACACGTACAAAATAATAGAAACAACCATAGTAACGCTCATGCGATTGTCGATGTAGTGAGCGAGACAACTGTGTAAACCCTTTCATACGGTGCTGCCCATTCCCTATTCCATCGGAATTTGCCAATATTTTAACTACTGGGTTTTTCAGACAATGAACAGTCACGGTTGTCAATATTCTTCAAGGGGTTGACCTGTTTACAAGGCCCTAGAGTACCGGATGTCGAAGTTCTTCGAGGTATTACGAGTTTCGTGAATTGTTTGCAAATGCTGCTACAATTTGAACTCGACAGCACATATTTTAATTGTTTACATAGCGTCTGCTACTTTATCAAGGCAAACATTATTATCTAATATCAGATTACAATCAAATTATTATATATTATTAAAATAATTTTGTATGTTTCAATATATACTAACATCTAAACTCAACGCTTTGTCGTGGTTTCTCGATTTCCGAGAATATCAATTCCCCACCTAAATTCTTTTACAGACATCAAACTAACATTTTCATCGGGCCCATTGCAGTAAAGCTCTGGGTTACTACAAGAGTGATAACAGGAGTACAATAATCTACTATGGCAAGCAAATGACTTTATGGTTAAATCTGAATTAAGCTCATTTTAAACTGCTCTGTGCTTTTTGGTGTCAGTTAAATTTACAAGCAACATCAGTGGTAGTGGACAAGTTATAGCTACAGCAGTCCTCCTAATCTGTCAATAAACAGAGAACAGAATTAAACCTTCTGCAACTCTCTTTATTGCCAGGGAAAACTAATGCAAAAGATCATCATTGGTGCTTCAGACCAACGATCGCACGCAGTATGCAATTATATGTTGCAATGTGAAATAGCAACCTCCAACAGCTTTCATAATCTGGAACCAACATATTGGCCTACATATCGACATATAAATCTCAGATGTGATTAGTTCTTGTGTTACGAAAGGTATTTCTCAAACTACTTGAGTATATATCTTTCGTCTGACCAAACTCTACTTTTGGTCTCCCAAATTTGCCATAAGTCAAAATTATTTACCCTAACCAACAAAAATACCGACTGAAATGCATTCAGTCAAGTGAACTCCAACATATGTGTGAGACAGATCAAGGGATTGAGTAAGCGCTTTTCTCGGAATAGAGCACGTCACACACCTTGGACGGCGCGACGCGTAGAAATTTCCTACGGAAGATTCGGGGGAATCACTTGGTTGCTAGCTATGCTACCGCTATGGTGGCTGCCATCACCCAACCAAATGAACACCACGAAACTGCGTGTCTGGGAGCCGCTTACAGACAGTCGCCTTTGGGCTAAGTCTACAAGCAACTACTCTGTTTCCCGAGAACGCCGCTGAAGTTGCGTTTATCGCTGTACATACCAAAATCGCGTTTCACCCGGAAGAGGTCCATACTCGCGCACTTTCAAGTATACTAAGTTACAATGATTAAGTGTAATTGATAATAAAAACGCATGTAAATACAAACTGGCTATAAATGTAAATATGAAAAAAAAACTCTCTAGGCGAGGAAAACTATATACCCGTTTCAACTGTGCCGACTGTATACAACAACACAGAAACTGAGAACCTAGCTAACAACACAGCTGTAATGGCTTTACAGCAAAATGTAAACATAGCTACGCGTTTATAGCAAGACCACTTAAGTAAAATTGGGAAATGTTTGGAAATCAACTCATACTCATATCACGTTGACTCTTATACGTAAAACGTAACTGGCTGTATCATTAAACAACGTCCTAGCTCTGCCTGGACGAAATTAACTACTTGGACCTCCCTTGGGACAGACGATTAGCGTGGTCCAAACATAATTGGAGCAAATGTATCCACTTAGGCCATTCTTACCGTAAAATGTATTGGCTAATGGGCCATATGTCTCCTTTATCGATAGGGAACAAACTCCTTCTTTAGAAGGTAATCGTAAAACTTCTCTGAACTGTGGAACCCTCTGGTGAGCTACGAGCGAGTTCTACATCAACAGACTCCAGCGGTTCCAGTCCAAAACATTACGTAAGGGCTCATGGTATCTCCCTAATTATTATATTATTTATCTAAACTTACTATTAAAGAAAAAAATCTCAATTGTGTATGAACTCTCAAGAACGTCTAAGAACCAACCATTCTGGCCAGAGATATCTGATAGCCCCCTGCGTGAAAAGATTTAAGAAGTTAGGCCCTCTAGATCTACCTCAACGAAATTCAATTGAGTGTTTTGTCTCTCTAAACTATGTTCACACAAATAACTCTATGTATTAAGTAAACTAATAGAGTATGCTACTGGGTTAGCTCCTACTACGTCATTTTCCATTTTGAGTAGTTACTGGTACTTATTGACACTTTTAAGACAAACTGTTCATTTATCTATAAATGCAACCACATTCAGGTTGCAAATAAAATTATTTGTACAAGATGTATAAATTAGCGTTAAAGCTGCAGCGTTACTCCTTGAAAATGTTGAGACGAAAAATTCTGTACTGATCCTTGTTTGTGTACACGAAGTCATCAAGGCTGCAAATTTCTAATAAATTGTCAATTTATTTAAAGGTTAGTGCATCTAATGATTTTTTTTAATCAAATAGAAGACAAAGGTGAAGTTTTATTTGTAAAATCTTATTGTTTAATACTAAAAAATAATGTTTTTAACATAGCTTTAACAAAATTGCTTTTAGCAAAATAAATTTGGTAATGATATAGAATCCAAACTTTCTGTATTAATATTTTTGTCTCAAAACTCTCCAAAGGGGGACACTACATAGAGCTTTAAAATTAATTTATACAAACTCTGTATCTAATGAACTGTTCTACAACATAAACATGAACAGTCGATTGATCGCCAAATTGGCAAGCAGCCAATTGGCATACTGATCTAGTTTACAGAGATTCATAGTATTAAGTTCTGATATACGTACTTCGCCAAATGCTGTTCGTCGAATTTAGCAATCGATCTGACACAATACAGTGCGATTAGATGAAAAATTATTTACATTTAAAGTATTCATGACTCTAGTTTTGAAAGTCTCTAAAGACAAAATTTTAATATTGACCATTTTATATAATTGTGAATTCAGTGAATAATTTGTAGGTTTTTTAGGTAGTATAAAAGTGGGGACAAAACAGTGACTATAAGAAGAAACAGAAAATGCCACTCTGCATACAATCTGGGAAGATTTGATTTTATTTTGTACGAAAAATACCGCAACGATCAAATCACGTTCTTTTTCTAAGCTGTGAACTTGACATTCTTGAGGTAGCGAAACGTAGTCGAGTGTCGAGTTTATATACGATAAACTAGGGCATCCAATACCGAACTGAATTTTCAATCCCGGGATTTCGGTATTGAAGAATTTCTATCTGGATCCCGGTATTCAATACCGGGATTTCCAGTGTTTAAACCGGGATTCCTTGTTTTCAGTACCGATATTTCCAGTATTCAATACCGGGATTTCCGGTGTTCAATACCGGGATTCCCTGTTTTCAGAACCGGTATTTCTAGTATTATAGGTGCATAATAGGTAAGTAAATATGCAAGTAACAGTGACAACACAACTGAACACAGTTTGCGCCGTTTACGGACGCATCTGCTAACTGCTACTACCCTGAACCCTACCAATTATTATCTATCAACATGTTGCTTCATGCCTGACGCCGGCCGGGCCGGCGAAGGCGACTCGCAGACTCTGCGAACTGCGACGCAGCGCAGACAAAAGCAATCCCGAAAATATCGAAAATTCCGGTATTGTCCGGTATTGGGGAATAATACCGGGATTGAAATACCGGAAAAAAAAGTCCGGGATCCCGGGATACCGACATTTCGGGATCCCGGGATTGGATGCCCTACGATAAACGTATGTACTTTAAAAACCTTTTTTGGACTTTCTCAAGTTTATTTTTAGTGTTCTTAGTAAGCTGACCAAAGTACAGACCCATAATCTAAATGACATCTGACATATCTACCGAATAAGTAAAAAAATCTGTAAAAGGCTTTACCCAGAACTTCCCTCGTCAACATTGTGGCACTAAATAATTTTAAAAATTAAATTAAGTTAGGAGCACAAATATCTTCACGTTTCTAATAAATTAAATACATTTTCAAATAAAAAAAATGTATCCCGCTGGGGTTTGAACCCGTCGCATCTGCAGCTCTGCAGAATGCTCGATTCTAACCGAACGTGTAACTGTTGCTCTGCGTTTTATTAAACTGTTTAAGAAAAGTGGCTGCTTTCATTTTTACTTTCCAAACAAATAACCTTGAAAAAGACAACACTGTTTTGAATTACATATTTTAACTAAATGAATAATAATGTTTTACATTAAGAATCGTTTAAACACTCAAGCTTCAACTACCATTTTGTCAAAACTAGACAAACTACTTTCATTTTTACTTGCTTATTTAAATATTGCAGAATTTACTAAGATATATGTGAAATGCAAGCAGCTCTGATGTGTGTTGCCTACTTATTGTTACAAGATAAAATAACCACTCTGTCTATGTTTGGGCTTACGACATGTAGGATCATGTTTTTTGTAGAAAGAGTCCGTTTGCTTTTTCGAGTTTTGAAAAACTCTTACTTGTTAATGCGACTTACAAATTTAAGTATGGTATCCTGAGGCTCTTGAAGGCGGTAGATTTTAATCTATCTGTAGAAGCAAGTTTAAGACACTCGAAACCGAACACAAAGACACTACTATATTTTCATTATTCACTTGTGGGACCTTAATTTACCAATTCTCAGTTTTAGCTCTGTGTTTTCCTTTTGAAGGTTCGCATTTACCCCAGCCACGATTTTAACAGTATCTAAACAATCTCCGATTTACTTTTCTTTTTTCAAACCAAATATTTTTTTAGTTGATTATCATAGTAATCTATTGAGGTCAATTTTATAATACAATAATTTGCTTTCTGACAAATATAGAAAGTAGAGTTGATCGGTTTGGTTAAGTTACATTTGCAGAAAAGTATTTAGTAACAAAACCGTCGGAGAGATTTGTGAACATGATCAAAACGCCGTTTCGATAAATTGACTCGTGATTAGTTCAGACGTGCTATTTTTACTTATGTTCTAGGTCATGATAACATTTTAATAAACTGCTCAAGTACAGGTCTAAAGAGTAGCTTCAGCACTGCGAAAACATTAAGTATATGTAGCCCTTGACCATAGCTTTCGATTGATACCCCATATGACCCATGTTGCCATTGAAAAATAAAGTGACCTTTGACATAGGTCGCCAACGGTTGACCTTTCGCCAAAACCAAATAGCGCATGAAGGTGCTCGGGACCTTAGCAACAACTTTGCCCCCTTTCAAAATTTCGATATCTGTAGCCGTTCGAAAGTTACAGGCGATCCAGACAGACACACGGACACACAGACAGACGGACAAAACGTTCGCATAAGTACGCTGAAGCTACTAATAAAGAGCTATTAGTCTGCCGTTTACTAATAGTAATTAAAATTCTATTTAAGCTGAATTAATTTTGGCCACGACCTAAATGATCGTCAAAGAGGATGCAACATAGAAGCTCCACTCTATACTAAATTTCAAATAAGAATGTAGTAGATGGCGCTCTAAACGCAAACTCAGTTTTACACTAGATAAATATAAGTTTGCTGGATTGCCCTGTTTTACAATAATTTCATCCTATACAATTCAAATAAACGTCACACATACCGAATGTCAAATTGACAATTTTGCAAAAATATTTTATTTTCAGATGGTTGTAATGATGACTTTGTTTCGACCAATCATGGCCATAGTTGTGATTACTGCTTAGTTCCAACTAATACATGCTTATTTGAATTATGCGATAGTATAACGCATTTTGTCGTCGACTAGCGTCACAATGCCATCTTTAATAAGGTCACTATATCAATAAGGTACCGCCATTTCATTCCTCGAGTGAGAATGTGAGAAAATTGTGAGATAAGGATAACAAATACAAATTTCCCAAGTGCAATAGGGAAGACACTACTTTTTGGTGATTTTCGTTTTGGTGTAATGGCACTTGTAAAGTGAGGAATCTGTTAGGTTATGTGTTTTTATCCCCAGTTGGAGAAAATTGTGCGACAAGGATAGATATAGAAAATCACTAATGGCGGTACCTTATTGATATAGTGACCTTAATCTTTAATGTAGAGAAAATCATGCATAAACACCTACTTTATGGCCCGAATGCCATAAAGTTGTCATAACAACAAAATAAACACAAAGATTAATCAGATTTATTTATATTAATATGAATACTACAATTGAAATTTCCTGATATTGTGATACCCGACATAGATGTATTAGCGGTAGAAAGAACACCATTACTCGTTGAAGAAACATTGCTAATCTGTCCACTAGCAGCTCTGAGGGTTCGGGCAATTTTGTTTTTATTTTCTCGCGAATCTGCAATATATCCCTCAGCAACTGCATCACTCTTCCAATCTCCATGCCTTTTGAGGGTTCTAATATCAGCACCGCTATCTGCTAAAATCGTAGCGGATGTTCTCCGAAAGGAGTGACCCGTATACTTAGCAGCATTCGAAATTTTCAGATAGGTGGCGATCTTTCGAGGAATCTGGCCAAATGTGTTAATGCCAACCGGATTGCATGTACATCTTCCGCAATTATAGAATAAAAAGAACTTCTCAATTTTCACATGTTTTGGTCTTAAACTCATGTACTTTTTAATAAGATCAGTATAATTCACTGCGCCATCATCATTCAAAATTGTAAATATCCTAGTCCTGTGAGTTTTTGTGTCCCTGATATAAACAACCAGCACAGAGCCTTCCTCCTTGACATCACCAACGCATAAATTATGAAACTCTGCACGTCGACAAGCCCCAAACAAACCAAAAATCGCAACCACCTATAAATACTCGTAACATTAGTATGACAGAAACTATAATAAACTTTGACATTTAAAAAAACAAATCGTACCTTCATAAGCAAGTACTTGTCATTTGGCGCATTTACAAAAAAAAAATTAATTGTTCCTCTGAAAACACTGCAGACTTCTCTGGTGCATAACCAACCGAGTAGTTCTTCAGGAAGGCAGTAAGTTTAGGAAAATTACTAATATACATATTGTCCTTTATTCGTAACATGCATTTCAACTTCGAGAACAGACACCATAACGATGAAGACTTGTAAATCTTCGACTAAAGATAAGGTACGATGAATTGGTAGGTAATATATCTAACTCAAAATGCAAATAATTTACCTGATCTAAAAAATACGCAAGCACAACCTTTTCTGTAACTATCTCCGTATTTTTGGCTCTTAGCCATTGCCAAAACTTGTCATACTCTTTCTTATAAATATCTTCCGACTTTTTAGGAATCAGACTCAGCTCAGCTTCTGCAGCTTTTTTAAGAATTTCATCACTTATTAGTAAAGGCTCGTGACAATCATTCATTTTGGCCGAAAATGTGTTTGCTAAACAATTGTGACCATAAGCATAAACAATAGCTTAGTAACCACATTATCATAGCAACAGATACGTCATAGTTTTGTATAGAGTGCTTTATTAACCAGGCAAGCTTATCCCACTAGATTTTGTGTCACAGGAGTTTTAGCGCCAAGCCGTTGGCTGCGCTGACCGGTAACCGTGCGTTCTGTCGTCTGTCAACCAAGCAAGACTAGAAACCGTTGGAGTACGTACTGCTCGATCCAGACGAACAATGCATGCTGATTTAAATCTTGGTGCATTCCATTACGATGCTAATTATAATTACAGTCTTCATCCAAGTGTGGTTATTTAAATCTATACAGTGTGTAGGTGTTGTTCTGTGCTGTCAACTGTATCTGTCAGTTCTATTGAGTTCTGTCACTCGTCACTGTTGTTTGAACTAAGTTACTATTAAAGTTCTCTAATTTGAACCACGTGCGTGTTAGTTAACAGTGTTTTCGTTTCGATTTTTTCTGCTTTCTTTTTATTTGATTAAAAAAGCTTGCTCGTATAAATATAGTACCTTAGTTTTGTATACATCACGACCTGCTGAATTGTGTGACAAATGTCACGACCTGCTGAATTGTGTGACAAATGTCACTTTCTACGGCCTGGGCATTTTTTTGAAATCCATTGTTGTTTTCATTTCTGAGAAAACGCCAATTTTGGCCGTTTGGCGCCACATACCCACGATGACATTGGCTGTCAAGACTAATTCGTGTTTAGAAATGATTTTTTAAATGCAGTATCAGTAGGATAAGGACCTATTGTTTTGAGTGTAATATAAATATGAATGGTGTAATCTATTTAGTGTCGTGTAGGTACCTTAGAGATCTATAGTTTTAATATTTTTCTTGAGATAGGTGTGGAACTCCAAGAATTCATAGTTGAAGACGGATTCATATTTTTAGGCAAGTATTTTTGAATAGCTCACACATTTGCTCTAAAATAGCACATCATATGCAGATAATCGTATTTCTTACAAATTTGTTCTAGGTGGTAATAGTAATGAAGTATTTTATTCTGTGTTATTGCAAGGTTGTAAGTTTATGTGTAATTTATTGTAAAAATTTTAAAATTAAACACTTAAAAGTTATTTCTTTTATTAGATATCTATCTGTAAATGCAGTAATTAGAAATGTAATAGTCTTTCTTGGAAGCTACAACTAACAATTCTTTCCCGTTGTGTGTGGATACCTATTTAAATAAAAATAGAAAATAGAAATCGTTAAAAAAGTACGTTGTTTGAAGAACCAGTACAATAATTTAAATTTAGTTTTCAGGCAATTTCTTTCGTAAAACTTAGTTAGAGGTAAATTCATGATAAGATCTTCCCCAGTTGGTATATTTGCACGTTGTAGTACCGCTTTCTATTTTAACAATACCAAACAAAATCATAAGCAATAATAACGAATAAATTAATCAACAAATTATACTGTGAACGTAAATAATGTAAATGAGAAAATACACGAAAAAACTAGCAGGAACCTGATCAAAAAACACAATAGAAAATCAAAGTAAAAAATATACGGGAGGGTTATATTATTGTTATACAATTCTAAGAAACGCCGTAAAATTTAATCAAACATTTGCATTGTAGTCAACGTAGTAACTGATGTTACATTGCAAATTTGAAATTCCCGCTCGTGGGTATACAGCGCTCTGCGAAGAATTGCTAAACTTAACATATGCCCAGGCCGCATACAGTGACGTTTGTCAAACAATTCAGCAGGTCGTGGTATACATGAATTGCTTTTAAAAAATAGCAGAAATTAATTTCCTTCGAAATTATTATGTTAGTCGACGACAAAATAGTATATGAAACTCGTTTATAATAGAGGATTATGGTAGTCCTGAAATTAGAGCATTCGCTTCGCTCATGCGCTAAAATTCACTCATACCATAATCCTCTGAATTATAAACTAATTTCATAATGTACTATTATTTAAAAAAACTATCGCACCTACGATGCAGTTCTTTGGGAAAGGGGTAAATTAAAAAATGCATCAAATTGGGAAGCTTCAATAACAATTTTATAAGGTGATTGTGTCTTATTATGCTGGAAAAACTCGACATCGTTGTTTAATTGCTGGACAGTTCTATTTTTAAATTCGGAATTAATCTCAAGTGACAGATGTTGTTTCATGGGCGTTTAATTTATTTTTTTTTTAGTTCTATTGTGTCTCCGAATATTCTATACAGTCGTATTTTGTACTAGATAGAGTTTGGGTGAATGCAGTTCGATGCTAAAATCTCTGCTTTGGTGAGATTAAATGCTGAGTTCAATGATCGGCGACGTCACACGGTCACAGCGATCAAGAGATGCACTAACATACTGTGTAATTTTCCAGTACAATTTTAGTAAGCAAAAAGTGAATAAGTTTCCTCAAGGAAATAAAGCTGATGCCCCAGCACGTTAGTGTAAAAACATGGAATGAAGGATAAATTAACACACACATATTAATTGATTTGTTTATTTTCAATTTGATTTGTTTATCCGCTTGTCGGCTATGTAAGTATCTATAGAAATATGTCATTCATTTCTACATGGTAGCCCAGTGATACATGGTGTCTAATATTTAGTGGGCCGGTCTCCAATTATGTCTCGACTTTTTGCCTGTAAAAAGTTTGATTAAAGCGATTAAAAGGTGCACATTTTAAAATTATTTGGACTTTGATTTTGAAAAGTTTCGCTCTCTTTTTAATGGAATACCCTGTATCCCTTTATGACTATTTAAGCCCTTATGTTTTTAGCAAATTTTGTCAATATCAAGCTTTAACTTAAAACGTCATATTTTCTCCACTTCTGAATATTTCTCCCTTGAAAATTGAAGTGAACGTCATATGGGATGCAAAAGTAGCAAACTTTGATAAAAGCGGGATATTTTCATATATGGTGTTCAAAATATCCGTTTACATTTTTGTTTTCTAGATTTTTGAAATAGAACAACTTATATGTTGTTACAAGCAAAAATAGAGCCTTAAGTTTCCTTTATTTTGGCCCCAATATGTTATACTTTCCTTCAAATAGTGTGAGAAATTAAGATTTTAATAAAAAACTCACTATAAGTGTGTATTATTTGGTGTATGGTTTGTAATAATGCTGGTATAAAACCGATTTGACGGTTAACCGGTTTTCGGTAACAGCGATGTTTTCATATTTTTTATTCTATATGCTTCTTTATGCCGCCATTGTAATTTTGCCGCCTTTAGTTTTTTAACAATGACCAAATCTACCAGCTTAAATTCCTTTCTTCTTTTAATCTTCTTATTTTCTCTTTGTTGATATCGTACCTAATTAGTTCTCTAGCTTTTTCTAACAGTTGCCTGATTTCTACATCTTCTGAATCTCTCCAAGCTCCTGCTTAGTTTCGTGATGCATACGGAATTGGCTATGTTTTGCAATTAAAACATTTTCTCTCGTCTACTACCAGTTTGTGAACATACTTCTTTGCCCTGGTTCTTAATTAATTACTTTTTTATTTTCGTTAATTATTACCATAATTCTTTAAAGTTTTTAAATTGTAACATTTTCTCACCTATCTGTTCTTTATTCAGCAAATCCTTCAATATGGCATAATTGTTAATGACTATACCTGTAACTTCGCATAGCCATTCCATTTCGTATCGTCTTCGGCATTATTAGCTCAACAACAATTTATATCGTTTCGAGCACTATTGGCTTGGAAACAACTTTTATCGTCTCCAGCAATATTGGCTGGCAACAATTTATTTTCTCCTGACGGCCACTATAGGATTCTGACCAAGGTTTAATTTTATTCAGATAAATGTCTCTATTTACACCATATATTATTATACTTAGTTACTGAATAATATCGGTACCCAGTACAAAATCTACACTTAAGACATTAACCATGAAAAATCTAACTTAATATTTCTGTTTTCCTAAAATTACTTTAATGTTCACTATTCTGTTCGTTGTTGAAATTTTTCGTTCAAAAACGATAATAAATTGATTTGTTTTAATAATTTCCTCTCATAAAGACTGCGAATATTGCATTACTATACCATTCTTTATTAAATATGCCATGGCTCCGTTATCAACTAACGCAAAATGTTCCTGGTTTCTAAAATGTACTTATAAAAATGGTAATGTAAAAATTCTTCGTCCTCTTCCTCTAATAAAAATGATCCGGTATATTCTTGTTGTTCGGTGTGATTAGCATAGTTATTGTAATTTACTAAAATACAGTTTTTTTCTTTGTGAACGGCTTTTCATGCACATCCACTATTTTAATCCTGTTTAAATCTTCACTCCTATTAGGCCCTATATCCTGTTCTTTATAAATTGTGTTCACATACTGATTGTTCCTATAATTATTTCTCTGAGTTTGTTCAGCTTTAGCCTGGTTTCTTTCCTGAACTACTTCGCTGTATTTCTTCCGAGCGTAGTTACTATTGTAATTATTGTTGCCCTAGTTTATGTATTTCGTGTTGTGATTAAAATTATTATATTTATTTTATTTTATTTTTTATTTATTTCGTACTCAGCAAACAGCCGTTAGGCCAATTATAGGCGTCGCTATACATTGTTTTTCTTGTTCAAAATTTTAGTTTCGCTCCATTCGTCTAAATCTTTCATTCGGAAATTCATTGTAGTTTCGATTACTGATATTTTGAAAATGATCAATGTTTCTTCGGTTCGTGTCCTTTCTTTGTACAGTGCCAGATCATAATTGCAGACTATTTACAGAAATATTTTAACGTCTTGATGTTAAATGCCTTATTGTACTTTCTGATCACGTACATTTCTCGGGTGCATCCCTTTTCCCGGTACTCAATTCAGTCCTTACGCCTGCTGTGCGTTGTTCCAAAATTGTTTAATAAATAATTTCCTTGTTTTGGTAGGTGCTGTATTTCGGCTTGACAATACTATGCCAAATATCTGCATTATTGCGCAGCATCATGTTGACAATTTACATTTTCTTATTTTCGTTTATTACTTCTTTCATGATGTCATCGAGCCCATCGGAAGCTAACCTAAACTTCCTCCTTGGTAGCTATTCCAGCTCGTGCTAAATAGCATATTTATTACTTGTTTTTCTACTTTCCGCAATTTTTCTTCTGTTCTGTCTTAGCTTGCCATCATATTGTACTGATTTCTGGCCACAACCTCTTGCGTCTTCTCTACTTTCCTTTCTATCATACGTAATTTGATGTTTACTCCTTCGTTTTGATCAACCATTTGGCTTTCTATTTGCTTGATCTTTTTCGTTATTTCTTCTTTATTGACTTCTACCTTGTCTGTTACAGTTTGTTCGAAACTCCTTTCTAATCTGTCCAATTCGTTTTGCATTTCTGCTCTGATTTACTTCTCAACTACTCAGCTTTGTAGGTATTAATCTCATCATAAATTTTATTCAATTCTACCTGCAGTTACTGCTGATTTTCGGCTTGTATCTTCGCCACTTATTCTATCTGCTCTTTCATTTTATATTCCATTCTTTTCACATTTTCTAGTACAAGTATTCTGCTTTCTTTCGCATATGCCCTGCTTTATTGTGCGTTACGCTGTATCGCTTCTTTGTTTTTTTCTGCGCTACGCTGTATTACTTCTTTCATGCTCTTGTTAGTGTTAGTGCATGTTGATATTAATTTATGCAATTGCGTTCATTAATTGCGCCAAATCTTCTTTCTTCTTTGCCCTTTCGTGTTGGCTATCTTCTCGGTCTTCCTGTTCTTTTTGTTGCGGTGCTTCTTGTACCGTTTCTTCTACATACGCCTCTTTCATGTCTACTCCTTGCTTCTTTCCTTTCCTTGTTAGCTTTTTGTCTGCCATTTTTGTATTAACTTGTATTTTAGACAGGTTATTTGGTGTTGATTTTATTTCTTAAGTGGAGTTTTGTTTTTATTTGCTAATAAGAGCCTTCTTTTTAATTCGCCCCACGTTTCGGTCGACATTTTACTATGAATGTAATTGGCTTTGTTTTTTTTTTGTTAATTAATGACTCGAATCTCAACACCTCTCTACATCTTGCCAATATAATGACTATAGACCGCCAAAACGATAATAGACCCAGCCTAAGGAAAATAATTGACATCGAGACCGTGAAACTTTCATATATCTTGGCTCCTTACTATCTAACAAAGGCGGATGCAGCCAGGAAATCAAGAGAAGACATGCAATAGCAAAAGACACCATAGCCAAACTGACTAACATCAGGAAAAACTACCTAATTACTATAAACACCAAAATGAGACTGGAGACAAACCTGGTTTTCTCGGTCTCTGTATATTGATCGGAATGCTATACTTTAAAACCAACAGACAAAAATAGAATTGATGCCTTGGAAATGCATTGCTGCAGGATGCTGAGAATAGCCTGGGTGGAAAGAAGAACTAATCAATGCATTCTAGAACATCTAAAAATAAGGAAAAGGCTCCGCACTGTGGTAGCTGAAAAGGTAACAAAATTTTTGGTCACGTATTCCGAAAAAAAGGGCTGGAAAGACTCACTCTGTAGGGCACAGTTGTCGGCAAGAGGTTGCGTACACAAACCTGATATTAAACCTCACTGGCAAAAACCTAAAGGAATCCATTAAGAGGACCGAAAATCGAGAGGAGTGGAAATTACTAACGCAGACCAACTAATGAAGTCACGCTGCTCGAAATCGAGCAAACGACTAAGAAGAAGAAGAACCGCACATTTTACAAAACAAGTTGTCTTAAAATGTTAACAATTATGTCGGCTATTACGTAAGATGCGTTGGTTAGGTAATAAAAACGTAAGTAAACAGACACCACAAAACATTCAAGGGCCGCTACGACCGGAATGCACAAAAATAACACCATAGAAAATTTACTGTTTTTCTGTCAGGATAAAAAAATCTAACCTTGTATTGGCACCTGTGATGGATATTTGAGCTTAAATCGGGCCCGCAATAAGTCCCACGACAAAATGGGTTCATTATCTTCCGTTGGGGTGCTGTATAAACCGCTGATGCTTTGCTATCCGCTTGCAGCTCTTTCATTCCACTTTGCTCTCAACTCAAGTCATTTGCCCCACACCTAGAGCTCCGCTACTTTCCACTAAAGTAGCTGCATATTTCAAGCTACTCCAACTAATCTCACTAGGACCTCCAAATCAGCTACTAAAGAACACCACTTACACTCGAAGCACAGTTGAACAAGTTTACCCTCTGTAGATGTGCCAGGAATTAATGCAAAATCTTCTGCAGCCTATCAAAGATACTGTACTAAGTTGAAACAAGCTTTATAATTGAAAATGGGTGTTTATTGATTTTTAAATTCATTTTTTGTGGTAAAGCCAAAATACACACCCAAAGTTTGACTTTAATTCCACCAATTGTTCTTGTTTATATCCATCTCACATTGTTATTATAGTGTCAAAGCCTTCTCTGATTACAATTTCATTTTGAAGTCAAGGCTAACGTTATTTTTCCTACATATTTACAAATTCAAATTATTTGAAGGGTAATGCTGCTTTATACAATTAAAAATTTCTAGCATATTTTTATAGAACATTTACAAAATAATATTTGGAATGATTGAATTATTATTAATTCCTATTATAATGGTATTGGCTTATATTATGTTCATCGCAATAAGTTAATTCTGTCTGTTGCTGTAGTCAATATATTTTTCTACGTTCTTCCGCTTTTCATCTTACCCGGTACTATAAGTTGAGTTAGTACTTGTAGTTGCACTTTATGTGCCCGAAATACGCATCTTCCGTTGCTTTAGGAAGTTTTCAATTGCTGTACCTTTCCACATTCATTGCAGAACAGTCAGTGACACGGTACAACTATCGAAAACACCATAGCTCGAGTACTACAAAGCATTTTGATGAGTTTCCACTGACTTCAAATATTCAAATATAAGCGGACATAAAATGAAAAACTTTTTAGAGTTGTTATTCTCAGTTGCAGATTTAAATGCATATTAAAAAATATTTTCTCCATACAATTGAAGGCACTTTGAGATTTTCTAACTTGTATCTTAATCTCATGCAAGTGATTCCAGCTCTCGGTAAGGGTACTATCAATGTACGTTAATGGTATTATCTTCTGTAGCTGTTCTCCGTCCACATATGGTTGTCCATTCATGTCCATTCAAGATAAAATTTTTATTTGTAACCATTAAGTACTTACGTCGTGGAAATGTTGTAGTTCATACGATACGATAACAGGCACTTCTCTGTCTGTTAACCGTTGCAGTTCTTTCTCGCTGTTGGCTAATAGTATTCCATCGTCTGCATATCTCCGGGCTGTAAGTCGTGCAATACTTTACTGAAAAACTATTCTGAATAAATGTTGAAGGGCATTGGAGATAAAACACATGTCGAACTCCATTTTGAACTTTGAACTCATTAGAGCACCTTATAATTTCCACTTTTTTTCCAGTAAAGGTTGAATATTGTGCGGAGGTTTTTATTGTCAATATCTATCTTCTGATGATGCCTTCCGTGTTGGACCTGATCGAAAGATTTTTCGAAATCAATAAATCACGTGTATACAGACAGCGTAGTTAACGTAGTTGTCTCTTTGCGTCAGCACCTGAATGCTGAAAAGTGCCTCTATCGTGCCTGGAACGGGTCTGGTATCCCTCGCCTGTGAGCTTATTTTCAGTCTTAAAAGTTAAAATCAACTTGCATTTTCTATGTGTTATTATTGTAAATTAGATTTACCTTTTTTTAATACAACCAAACGTGCGCGAAGCCGGCCCTGCTCTATACGGTGAACGAAATGTAACGTTTAATTTCCAGTATACAGCCAGAAATGCACTTCAAAGATTTCAACGTCGAAGCATCTTTCGCTTGCGTTTTCAACTACAAAAATATTCGTTTACCAGCTCTAGCTAAAGTTGCACGTATCTGCGACACCAAAGGCGAGTTGTGTAAAAATCGCCCAAAGGCGAAAATTAAATGGAAGAGGCTAGAATCTTGCAGCAAATAAATAATTACTGCAACAGTTTTAAAGTGCAAGGAACAAGCATTTAAGAGCTAAGTGAACACATTTTCATAGTGTACGAGGTGAACATGCAAATTTGCGCCATACTCCAAGGTACATTCGAAGCTTCCATTTGGGAGAAACAAATGCAGCACCATCCGAATTTTAGATGACGTAAGCCAGTACGACTTTGAAGCTCGGAAGGTAATTTAACGTAGGAAACATTTGTGATCGGTGGGGAGAAGCTTTGGCGAGAGCGAAAGAATGTGTTTATGTGTGCAAATCGGGCGTGGTTTTCGCACATGCAAACGCAACCAGAGTCGCCTTTAAGACATTTTAATGTTTTCGCCTTAAAGATCATTATTTTAACGCTACTTTTGATGTTGTTCGTTCATGTTATGTACTTACATGCAAGTACCTCAGCTGTCTCGCACGTAGGCTTTTATAGGTGCTAATTCTAGTTTTCTTTGATGTACTTTTTGTTTTTCCATCTGATTTACAGTAAAGGGGTTTGTGTAAACAAATCAGGTTTTTGGTGGATTGTTTCATATTAGTTTCAGCCCGATAACACTACGAACACTATAGTTTCCTGTTTTGGCAAGTAGTGACACGTTCTATCTATGAAATGAGATATTAAGAAAGTTTCATGTTTGATGAAATAGCTAACCGAATAAATAGGGCAAATAATTATTCAAATATTAAGGTGTACTTGTAAGGTCTTACTCAAATTTAAAGTACCACATGAGGGCCAAACCTCACGTACGGTTACATGTTTAAGCTATCCTTAAATTCAACTCTAATTCCGCCAATGTTTTTCGCTACTTTGTGATATATACGTTCGTGTATAACTTGTAGAAATATCTTCAGCGCATGGCTCATGGGGTTAGTTGTTCTATGGTCCTCATATTTTCTGACATTGCTCTTTTCGGGTATAAGTGCAATATAGAACAACCAGTCTAATTCATTATCTAGACTTCGCTCGAGATAGATAGAGTTGCTTGTGTTTTCTATTCGTCTTCCTGCTACATTTGTACTAGCCTTGGTCGTTGTATGTTTCTCATTTGTCTGGTTTAAACGTTCTATGAGAGTTTATAGCTGCTCCATTTAATCTCGCATCCTCCTATATATGGATTGTTCGAAAAATATTCTTATCAAAGAAAATTGATGAGTGCAACACAAAGACATCGAGAATGAGTGGGGCAACAAAGGTAAAATGTAATTATGGTAATAATGGCTCTAACATCAAACAAACATCTGTCACAAATGACAAAACTAACCTCTTTGTTGCACTTATTGATTCGCTATATTCAGAATTTTATTCGGACGTTCTGTATACGGCACACATGTTGCACAATACTAGCGATAGTATGGAGCCTTCAGGAACACCTCGTTCAATCTTGATGTCGTCTATTCGAATGCAAGCGTTTTGATTCTAGTAAAGCTTACATATTACTGTCATATATCTCCCATCCAGTATTCCACTTCCAATATATCTATTAACTTTTTATATAGTACGCTGTCGAATGCTTTTGAATAATCTTCGAAACAAATATACTTACAGATCTTTTTAAACTTCAATTGCTTCTGTTGATTTGCAATACGGTTGACTATATTTTTTGTAAATATATTAGCAGCATTAGTAAAATTATTACGATCATTTAGTTCCTTCGGTAATAGAATAAAAATGTCCAGTCTCTTAAATATGATGGAATATCTTCGTAAGCTTATTGACAGCTCCATAGTCTAAATATTTAAAACACTCTGCTGTAGTCATATCGTTTCTTGGAGATTTATTGTATTTGATTTCACTGATCGCTTTTTTGACGTCAGATTTAATCATGAATAATAACGGGGTATATAAAAGGATGAAAATAATGAAAGGATGTCGTAAACCATTTCTTGAATTTGAATATCAGGATTCAGAATTATTAATCCATACAATTGTTTTGTTCTGCATATACTATATCCACGCTCTTACGGTCTTGCTTTACTTATTTTTCTTTTTAACGTTAATTAAATTTTAATTGTAGTTTTCATCATTTACCTTTAAAAGGCATTCGCGCAGTTGTAAATCCGAATGAATGTAGCATTATCATATCGCGAGTTAAATATTCCGCGGAAACGTACGCCAAATATTTAATAACGAACATTTCTAATACAAACATGCCCTTAGGAGCTCTGAACAATTAGTACAAATTATTCTGATTAAATCAGCATTTCCACTTATGACCGCCCATAATCCACCGTGTGAGGAAAAGAGGTTATCTGTGCTTGCACACACATAAATGAGCCAGATCGAGGCGGGCTCGGTTTTGAATTTAAATTAATGGGGTTATTTGCTGGTCTGTGAATACATTGGGGCCTCTAATTCGTAAGTCGTTTTCGATTCTATTTGTACAGTTACCGCTACGGAATTATTGCTAATGGTGTTTTATCAACGCTTACCGTCCTACGTTCAATTTGCTTCAATAATCCACAAGCGGCAAATTTAAACATATGGTGGATTGTTTAGCCTTTTTCAGTTATAAATTAGTTTCAAGAAGTTTAGAAACTCGATATGAAGTTATAAAGAATATGCAATATTCATTTTTAACGTGAAGCAACATTTATTTCTTCAATGTGTTAATAGTATTCGATATCGTCTTCTGATCGTTCATATCCATATAGATTTCTTGCAGTGACATACTTTATCACAGTTCTTGTTTCTGTTTTAACAATCATTAACACGATGCAACTCAGTTAATAATTTTTAATTGCAAAAACCCAAGCTAATAGAACTTCATATGTATCAACGTCTATAAATGACAGTTGTATAAAAAAACGTATTTATTTATCAGTCAATGACTTTTATGCTAGGGACAATAAATGATAAACCGCCCTGAAATTTAGCCTTAGGGAAAACTTTCACCATACACTCATGAGTAATCTCTAAAACTCAGGAGTCTCAGGAACGTGGAACTCCCAGCTGACACTGGCCCACCACTTATACTATTAAGTTTTTAGTGCCCCGCAAAGATTGAAGGATTCCCGCTGGAACGCCATACAAGCGAATTTAAGTGCTACATGTTAAGGATCGGATCCTCGCACATAGTACTATACTAAATGCATTATTAAACCTAGTTAACAATTCAAACATGTGGAAATACAAATTGGCTATAAAATATAAAAATAAACATTACATGCAAGGGATACCAAAGGCCCGTTTCACTTCTTTCTATGTGTTGCTAAGGAGGTAATCGTCTTCTTGATTGGTTTGGTCCGAATTCTTAACTTCTAAGTATTTCCCAATATTAGGAGTGTAGTAGTTTGTAGTAGTTCAGTTTATTCTGGGATACCGTTGTCATAGTAAGTGCTCGCCGCTGCTTGATTTTTGAGTATTTCCAAGTCGTTTGTGGTTTTTTTATTCTATATTGAATGCTTTTTCCAGTCTGTTTATTACAAGATTTGCCACAAGTGCATTGAAGTTGGCAAACGTTTTTTTGTCTGTAGCCTTGGCCTGAGATCAATTGTTCGATCTTTCTCATAGCGATCCCCGATGTTTGCTTATATAAAACCTGTCCTATGCTATCGATTAGTCTAGCGATGTAGGAAAAGCGGGCATATTCATAAGTCTAAGTTTCTTTGATTGTCTGGTGTTTTGGAATTTTTTCTTGATATCTCGTCGACTGTAGCTATTCCTCTGTAAAACTTCATTTCTATGTTTTAGTTATCCAGTTATGATATGCTGCTCTCGTCACAAACAGCGTTGGCTCGATGAATAAGAGTTTTGATCAATGATCTCTTCTGTTGGGGATAACGAAAAGACGAAGCGTGTAGACAGCGGTCAGCCTGCATGGATTAATCTGTTGTCACTGCTTCGTTTCACTAACACGTTCAGAAAGGGAAGCGTCTTCAGTTTCTGTAGTAAATATTTTTTGGCATGCAATTTCCATATAACGGAAGTGTCGTCGACGAAACGGAACCAGCATTTAGGTTTGAGATTTGCTGTATCAAATGGCTCCCTCTTTCAAGGCTTCCATACAGATGTTGACAATGACTGGAAATAACGAGGATCCCATAGAAGATCCTTCCATTTGCTCATAGTATGTGCCTTCCCAAAGAAAATAGGTCGTTACTAACTCTAGCACGTCTTTGCCTAGCTCTTGAGGAACGAAGTGTTGTATAAGATTTAACGCATATTCTACTAGTACAGCAAAAATTCCACGTGGAAACAGACCACCTGCTCTATTATTTCCAATTGAGCCAATATTTCTACGAAGTGCTCAGATAATTTCACGAAGAATTCTATTTTGCCTAAGTATGGTTGTAGCATGTTAGCGAAGTATCTTAGCAG
Organism: Agriotes lineatus; assembly: GCA_940337035.1. Lineage (NCBI taxonomy): Eukaryota > Metazoa > Arthropoda > Insecta > Coleoptera > Elateridae > Agriotes > Agriotes lineatus. Next base: position 72,951 of record CALNHX010005698.1, read on the forward strand.
TTCATACGTACGACATCCGCGAGTGATAGCGATTGGTCTAACTGAAACTCCTGGTTTGCGGATCTTCGGAATCCCATCAGGTCTGGGTGATACAGTATCGCTAGGCAACAGTGGTCGATGTTTTAACTCTGTTATTAATGAGCTCGATGACTCCTCTTATCTGTTGTTTTATTTTCGATGTGGGGTGCTTCTTTAGTGTTAGGTACTGTTTACTGTTCGAAGTTTCTCACATTAGTCCCTTATTTTTATCACCACAGTGGCGTTTCCTTTGTCAGCACGTAGAACTATAATGTCCGTTTATTTGTGTGGATTTCTTTCAGAGTTTGTGGTTCGCTTTTGGGAATGTTCCTCCATGGTGACTTGGTACGTTTCAATATCAGGCAGGTATCGTAACTGAATCCTTCGGCTCCCTCAATTGAAGTTTGCAAATAGCACTCTCGATTTCAGCGATAATGTTTTCAGTAGGTATGCGGGATAGAACCATGGCAAAACTCCGAAAATGTATCGAATACTTTGACTGCAGCAAGTGCTGGGAAATCCCTAGAAGTGGCTGCCGGGGTGGGTTTGCGATCAGGGGAACTTCAGCTTTTCCCAGCGACCATTTTGCGATCCAACAGGCGCAGGCGAACAGAACAGCAACGCGAAGCTATTTTATACATCAACGAAGTTTAGACAAGTAACGCGTAAGACCCTCGTAGAAATATCCAAGCAGGAACACAAAATCACAAATGTGACGAACAGGAAAAGAGAGGGAACGAGAAAATAGAAAAATGAACAGAAGAAAGCTTTAAAATAAATTCTACAGAACATTCTATGTGAAAGCGTAGCCTTCCCATTCGCCGGATTTTTTTTTGCCGGATTTCGACTCGGTGGAATTGGTTTGGCCGGATAATTATTTCACCGGAAAGCTATTCGTCCTATTCCGTTTCGCCGGATTGTAGGGTGCGTGTCATATAACGAAATTCGGCTAAGTAGTGTGTCTCAGAGCCGGATTAAGGGGGGGCTAAGGGGGCTGCAGCCCCGGGCCACCGAATTTCGGGGGCCTCGAAAAGGTTCGGAGGTTATAATCCAGTGCGGTTTCTAATCATTTAGATTCCTTTGTACCCGTTGCATAGATGAGAATGGGGCCTCTAAAAGAATTTAGCCCTGGGCCTCACATATCCTTAATCCAGCTCTGGTGTGTCTCGTTCTAGCCTGTTTAGGTTAGTTGCAGTCTTTGACTATTTTTTTTTCACAACCACGGCAGGTGTTGTCTCCACGATCAGCATAGTGTACTCGATCTTGATATCCGGCGAAATGTATTCCGGTCAAAAAACTTCAGGCGAATTGAATACCGGTGTGACGGATTCCGGCGAATCGAATTCCGGCGAAAAGAGTCCGGCGAATGGAAACGGAGCCTGTGAAAGTACGGACAGCCAAATCTTACCTTCGTTTTCAGGTGACCAACATATATTTGACTTCAGAAATGCTTTCACAGTTTGAGATCAGCAGATGGGTACAGTGATCCGCTCTTAAAGCGTCACACAAAGAAAACCCCGAAAATACGTCGAATAACTCTGCCAAGAGGACGCTGTATCATACTAACACTATAGTAACTCACTATTATCGATTTGTTAATAGTTAACTAGCTTTTGTTTCATCTGTCAAATGAAATAACTCCGAAATGTCAGTTGCAACGAAAAGTGTAAAATAACTACGTATTGAGGAAAATATATTAAATAGTATTAAGCTGATCTGGTATCTATTTGAATTCACTACATTCCCTTTCTGAACATAAGTCGTGGAATGCCTAATAATTTGTGATTTTCATGAGTATGATTTCGTTATAATCTCAATGCAACTTGGGGGTTATAACTCAATAATATCCATCACAAAATTATCGATAGTAAGCCTATTACTTCGTTCTATACTTCAAATTCGGTACGGGCAGCATAGGGCAATGTAATTCTTATGGCAGTTTTCTGCGCGGCGTTGCCGTTTCCCGGCAGTGATCGGCGGTCTAAGTTTACCGGAAGTAATGCCAAAAAGTTCCAACAAATTTATAAACCAAATTTGATACGTTTCCTTATTTTATCTAATATTATGCAGTCGTTTTCGATATTAAGCTTCTTAGAAATGCCGAAGAGATCCTGGCGGTAATTCAGTATCATGTAGGTGTAAACCCGACGGGTTGCGCAAGCTTCGCCGCGTCGCCCGATCTACGCATCCCTACTCTCCGACACCCACTTGATTCGTATGTTTTAACCCCACTCTAGATTCACCAGGTCTACCGGCTCGAAGGCGCATAAAAAGAGAATGCTCGGCGTCCAAAGATAATTTCGATTCCCAGCTTCTAACGGAGAAGTCGAACTGCTTAAGCCATCCTTACCTGACCAGAGCTTACCCTTGCCTATGTTAGTAAAACGTTATAAGCAATCCTAACTCACCCTGTCCTATTAATCCCCCAGCGCCATGGTAAATCTTGCAGCTGGGTAACTAACCTACCCTGTTTTATTAATTCTCCAAATCAATGTTAAATTTTGTAGCTGGATAACTAACCTACCCCGTCCTATTAATACCTCAGCGCAACGGTAGATCTTGCAGCTGGACAAATAACCTGCCCTGTCCTATTATCCCTCCAGCGCATTGGTAAATCTTGCTGCTTTAAAAAACCTGATCTGGATCCCTGTCTGGTAGTCCGTAAAATCACGCTGTTAATAAATAATTTCTTCCGACAGCCCGTCTGAGAAGATGCGCCAGTCCTAGGTACAAAGCGGTCTAAAATTCAGTTCAATAATTCGCAAAGCGAGCTAGTAAAGTATTTTAATTGTAAATCGAACGGACCCAGAGCGCTCCATATTCGCCGGTCCGCGGTGGACGCGGCCAGAGCTACCCGTAGTGGTAAATAATAACATAAAGTTGATTTTGTGTATAGAAATCAATTTGCAATCGTTACAACTTAAACTTTTTCAGTGTGGAATACCAATAGGTAATTAATATATTATCGAAATAGAATTATATGCCTAGTTTTCCTTGCGCAGTCATTTAGAATAAATTTTAAACACATTATTCTTAATTAGCGCAATAATTAGACTAAGAAATGTGTATTTATTCTCACACAATAGAACTTAAATTATTAACTTACTTACCTTTACCTGATACCCTGTCTCCTGGAGAAGTACTCTTGTTCTTAAGGATTGTATAAAATCTTGGTAGTGTTAAAATAGTAAATGTTTAATAAGGGCGCAAAAATACGTTTTGATTATAAAATACACAACATTAAATTTTTATTTATGACTGACACGTGCGTATCTATTTCCAATGAGATTTGTGTTGAAATGTGACAACATCGTTCTACATAAGATACTGTACTGCATTTGAAGTATGGAACGATGTATAAATGACTCCTGAAAATAAAATCAAGCATCTTCAAAATTTCTGATAAGGAAATAGAAGCCGGAAAATATTCCCATCCTGAAACTGTGTACGAGAAGTTCTCGGAAAGAAAGAGTGCTAACTAGACATTCAGAGTAACTAGAACCTATTTAAGCAACCTAAAATACACGACTGTGTTAGAATTTGTTGGGCTCACAGCAACCACGGACGGAAATTCGAAGTAATGCTTTTGGACCGCAACAGCCTGACTGTTTTGGAATATAAAATTCCAATAGAATCATAGCCATATAATGATATAGCATTTTAACGAACATTTTTGACTACATATTTGAATTTCTAAACAAATTTATTTGTACGTCATTCAACTGTATGATGGACCTTAAGATATTAATGTATTACAATTTTATTGTTATTGCTAAATTTCGATTATTAAATTGGTAAGTTAAAACTTAATCTTCCAGTAAACAATTAAAAATCATAAAAGTTTATAGAAGAACAACTTGTCAATATTTAATATGGCACGTTTATATAAAACCTATTAGTATTCTGCCAACACTTTCAAAAATCTTTGAAAAAGTAACTAATAAGCAAACACGTGATTGTATAAACTTAAATAATATACTCCCCATTAGACAATTCTGTTTCAGACCAGCACATACTTGTATTACAGCTTTAAATCACATAACCGATGATATTTGAAATAGTGTGATGCTGAATATTTAACATACCTGGTATTATTAGATTTTAGTAAAGAGTTCGACAAGATAAATCATACCTTTTTAATTTCCATTTTGTCGTATATTGGTTTTAGTGAAGACGTTTTTAATCTTACCAAGAATTATTTAAATGGTCGGTTTCAAATTGTCACTTTAAATGGTAATTATTCCTCGCAGCACGAAGTATTAACAGGCGTATCCGCCCCATTTCTTTAATGTATCTAAAATTTACAACAGCTTCACTTCAATTTTATAAGCAAAACCAGTAAAATTATTTGGAAGTTTATATTTTCAAAATCTTTTTAATCCGCAGTGATTGTTTTTGGGGTCAACATTGCGTGTACCGTCAACCGGAGTTACTTTGATCGTTTTCCTGAAGGTTTTTTATAATAAGTTGGAAAAAGGCGTTGATAATTTATTTTTAAAAATATGCAATATCACACTACTAAAGGTACTCAATGAGGGACCAAAAAATTACTGTTGACATTTTGATGGTTTTTGCATAAAAAAAATAAAATGTGCTGATTAAAGTTATGCTGGATTTGTGGTTACTTTGATCGGAGTATATATATTGTAACTCTATACAACAGTGTTCTAATTACAAAAAATTACATTAAGACCTGTAGCCACCAATTCTTACAAAAAACCCGAAAACAACAAAAGATTTTAATGCAATCGCTGTTTTAAAGCAAGCAGTTGCTTAATCTACAGGTAGGTAACTAGTATTCAGAGCTGGGCAAATTACTTTTAAAAAGTAATTAATTACTAATTACCAAATACCGCTCAATGCAGTAATTTAATTACCAGAGATTCAATTACTCACAGGAAATAGTAATTCAATTACCAATTACTTAGTAATTATAATTGTACAACATCAATTACTTTTTCAATTACTTTCAATAAAAATTATTGTCATATACGTAGTTTTATTTAGTAGAACCTTCTTGCAAGTTGCAACTATCATTAGTGTTGTGTCGATTCGTAATCGTAATCTAAAAATGCTTAATTTTTATGTTTTGTTAGCTATAGTAACTTACATACTCTTTCACTTTTGAAGGTTTTTTGATAATTAAATCTTGTAGCTACATGCACCGTTCACCAAAACCAAAAGTTTTTAGTTTGTTTTGAAGTAAGATATAAGTAAATAAATAAATTCAAGGATAACAATTATATAGGGTGTCCCAAAAAAAAATGCGACACCGATTTGGCATAGATTCCTTAGGTTATAATAAACCGATTAAACCTAATATACCTTAGTACAAAGCCCTTCAGTAAGAAGGTATAGGGACTTGAAAGTTTAAATGTATATATTTTTTTTATATTAGTTTCCACATAGGTTATCACTGAAGTTGAGCTTTTTATCACGATTGCGGATTTAGTTGCCGAGGCCCGTAGGGCCAAAGCAAATAAACCACATGAGGGATAAAAAGGAACTTCCAGTGCACATTGTTTTTTTTTATCGCAAAATTACAACATTTTAACCAACTTTTGTAGGTTATGTTGACGTCGGTTGACGTTTACCTATCGTCCAGCCGCCTACAAAAAGTCGTAAAACAATGGATTACTTCACTGCCCATTTCTCGTATTTTATTTGACGATTTCGACGTTCTTCACTGCCGATTTCGACGTTCTTCACTGCCGATTTAAAAAAATTATTTTTTTTAATATGAAGATTTCATTTTGGCTACATTTTGTAATTATATTAGAAAAAATAGCACGCTGAATATGTAATAAAAGTAATTTTTCCATGTTCGTAATAAATTAATCCACTCGTTTTGCATCGCTCGTTCGTAAATTAAACATTGAAAAACTCTCACTTTTCTTAACTTGTAGAACAATGTACTACTGACGAAAATATGTAACTTATCTAAGTATACAGGGTGGAGCATTGGATTTTTTAATTGTTTGACAGCAAATATCTATTTAGATTTTGTAGAACACTACGTGGTGATTCAATTGGCGCAACTTGAGTATTTTTTGTTGGCTCAGTTAGAATAGTATATTATATCATGAGGGACTAAAGTGCACCATTTAATCCCGTGAGTGGAGTTTGTTGCCTCGAGGGCGAAGCCCGAGAGCAACAACCACTCAAGGGATTTAGGCACTTTAGTTCCGAGGTATATACGCTATTTTATTGCACTTTTGGGAACATTATCATCAAACATTTCCAAAATTTGGAATCTGTCAATTTGGAAACTGACAATTACAATTTATTAAAAACTAAATTGCAGCAGGTCCTGGATAGCCTGAGTCAGTTGGCAGTACTGAAGTGTATTGTCAGTATATGTCAAATTCGAGATTTACAGGTTAAGTTTTGCCTCAGTGTGTGTCAAATGACAAACAAAACCTAACCTACTAACCTCGTGTGTACATAAATTTACCATAGTTACTGTATCATTTTTACTTTAGTCCCTAGGGATTAAATGAGCTACTTTAGTCCCTGTTTACCGGGACTACAGTACCAACTTTAGTCCAGGAAGTGCAAAAAATATTTTTTTACCCCTATATAAGAAAGTAACATTTTTTGTCGCTTGTTAGGGGTTTCCCGAAAATATACGTTTGGTTCCCTAGTCGGTTTCCAATGGCAGTGAGACGAAATATAATACATTGACTACCATTACCATTAGAGACGGGAGGCAATGTGATTAATAATAAATCAACTAACCTCCTAGTTTTCATATTTAAATATTTTTGAATGCAGCTGAATACAAGAGATTGCCACATCAAAAAATGTAAAAGTGTTGAATGCATAACTCTGGACTAAAACGTAATTTCCTCCCTTGCATGATTACAATTGATTAGGTACTGTTCTCGCTAACGCTGAAGAATTAAACTACATCCGCGGGGGGGAATGATACATTTTACTCCCTGGTAATACAAACAGCTATAAAAAATGTATTAGGTAATTTGAAATATTAATTTGGTGTTGATCAGGAACTGTTGAAAGTTGACAGGTGACTGATAAACTTAGTTGAAAACCGCTGATTGAAATAAGAATTTGTACAGCAGATACAAAAACAGTTACACACTATGAAAGCTAAGAATGCTTTATCTAACGAGATCGTATCCACAATAAAAGATGTTACCATTCCAACTACTAAAACTTTTTGAAAACAAAAGACAGGTAAATTAACATAATTGAGGATACTTATTCTTTCACAAGTCCGAACACTAACATGTACCTATATTTACTACAGTAAATGTCCCTTTGTCCTATATTTTAAACCAATGTTTCTGATGAAGCTAACAATGAATTAGCGAAACGTAAAAGATATTTTTAAATAAAGATAATTTTAATTATGTGTAATGACAAAAACGAAAAAATTTTTTACTTACGTTGTTAAAAAAATTTAAATTAGCTGATTTTATCTCTAAATCTAAAATAGATGTTTTTTGTGAGGAAAGTAGAACCCTTTTGGGTAGTCTTATTTTCGATCCAGCGAACGTCTGTTTTATAATTTCACTTAAAAAAATAACCAAACACGAACAAAATTTTCAAACGAGCTGGTACTTCACACCATAAAAAAGTAAATTAAGCGTCCAAAATCCAAACCTAATCGGCGGTCAACAGGACTTTATTTGTCGACTTTGCGAAGTATTGCAAAGACTGCGGTTTGGATTCGCAGCGATTAATAATGGCAAATACGTGACATAAACATGACTCCTTCTGAAGCGATGATAAGGGAATTTTCAGGCGCAAATCTGACGCATAGTATCCGCGATCAGATTACCGAATTAAAAACAAACAATAAACCACTATTAAAGTTCGATACCTTCAACATAATTAAATTGATTCAATAATATTTTCTCCAAATTGTACGTAAAAACTCTAGAAAAGTAGCGAATTACATTTTACTAAAGTTTGTCGTTAACAGCCTCTTCAGATCCCCTAGAATTAGGAACTTGTCCCCAAATCTGGCAACACTGCTTGTGACGCGTCGTAAAAAATGCGATAGTTGCTGTTTTCGACTCGCCCGATAAATTAGGCTTCTATTGCTCGGGGAATACCCTATTGCGGTTTGCTTATGTAACTTCTCTTATTTTTTGCGTTCTAGAGATTTGGCACCCAATCGAGGTCAGTAATTCAGTAATTGAAATACCACAAAGTAATTCAATTACCTCGAGTAATTTCAATTACCACAGGTAATTCAAATACTTGTAAAATAATTTAAATACTTTAGAGTAACTTAATTACACAAAAGTAATTGAGTAATTGAATGTAGTAATTAATTACTTTCAAAAAGTAATTTTCAAGTACTTTTTAACAAAAATGGCAATTCCCAATTACAATTACCTCATTTTGAAAAGTAATTCAATTTCAAGGCAACTACATAGAAAGGAATTTAATTAGTAATTTAATTAAAAAGTAATTAATTACTGCCCAGCTCTGCTAGTATTACAATAAAACTTAAAAAAACAAAACTAAAAAAAAAAATACAAATGGAGTTAAAATGATTGGTAATTTATTCCATATTATTTTCAAGCTCCCTGAAAATATATTGCCTCCCGTGTACATGAAACGGCTGTTTTAGATTTTTTAAAATTTCTTTATATCTAACATAGCTCTCATCTACAACATTAGGAAATACGGAAAAACATGCTTTTTGCCCCTTTTAAATCGCATAAAACGAATATGGACAACCCACTACCTAAAACTGTTATTATTTTTTTTATGTGTCTGAATTTTGAATCCTTAACTCTACAAGAACGTAATCACCTATGTTATAAGTGTTATTCTCGATGGCGCATGTTCTCATGGCATCATCTTCATCGGAAATAATATTATTACTTGCCCTGGTTGTACATCTTCCTCAAAAACTCCAAAGTTACTTTCGGCAGTAATATGTGCGACACTTTTACCTGGAGGAACAGGTTTGCTTGTCCTCTTCTTCTCACCCATTTGGCCAAATCGTTGTTCTTTTCGGGAATCTACTACTAAAGCGCTTATGTTTTCATTTTCTGCAGAAATCTATCCAGGAATTTTTGATAAAACTCACGCTAGATTGTAAAGGTACACGCATGTAGCAGCAAATCCACTGGTTACATTTATACTGATAAAACCTTCATTTTTATCGAAAATTAATGTCTTTTATATGAGTCTAGGAAATTCTTCCTTCGGTAAAGTCGCTAATCGTGGGTGTTTGGATTTCCATTCAGATAAGGATTTGCATCAGGCTATTTTCATAGGTCTTGTGTTAGATGGGTAGAATTTGGAACCAAGCAAACAAAACTAATATCGTTTTGTTGGCAACATTCGATGACTTCTTCAGTAAAATGAGCCGCCAAATGGTCTCCCACTAAAGTTTTTTGCCTTCTAATTTTTTGCGTGCAGTAGGAAGCAAGTCATGAACCAGTCCGTGAAAGTTGATGCCTGCATCCAGCCGTGGTGCGTTCTGTGTTATCTGACACCGTTACTACAGCATTTTGTCGTCGCAACATGCAGAGTCTTTAGCTCCTTCTACATCCACGTATTCCACAATTTAGTGGACCTATAAATAATGTATGGCGTTAGTAAGGTGCCTGCAGTTGATTCGCAAATCATTACGGTAGTGTCGGATTTCGAAAACTTATATGTGTTCGGGGTACTTCACTCTTTATCTATATAATTTGATTTTTTTGCTCGGGTAGCGAAATTCGTTTCATCGTAATTGAACACGTTGGTCGCTGGGATACCCTCAATAGTTGAATTTAAATTGCGAAAGTATTCAGTAAGTGATTCAACGCTGACTGTGGCTCTTGCTTTTTTTATATTTGCTGCTACTCTTTTGCATATTTTGATATGTAATCGTTTTGAGAACCTACAATATGACATACAAAATTCATACAGAACAGTTATCATAATCATAATATCTACCTACATTACCTACCCAATCCACCCCATGCTTTTTTGTCCTTCTTACTGTGGAATAATTTTTCATTGCTTATCCAGGTAACTTTTTCCTAAAATTGTAAATCTTTGTCTGTCAGCGGATATCCCCGATCTCCACATACCGCGGCGTAATGTGCCAACTGCACTTATTCTCGTTTGGTAAATAAAGTAGGCTGCCCCACAGGACATATATGTAAACCTTTGTATTTATTATACACTGGATCCACATTTCGATGTTCACCATTGGTATCTCGGTTATTAGAAGACATAGCGCAACGGTTAAATGGGGAATGTTTTGCAGAATTCAATACTCGCCACAAATCTCATTTCAAATTCACTCTATTTTTTTTTAATTTTAAGATAATTTAACAAAACCAAAATTTGCTGATTTCAATGTTCCTCAATAACTCGATAACACCTAATGTGACCTCTTCTAAAGTTTTACAATGTTCAAACACTTTTTTAAGATTATTTTTTTATGTAAACAAAAACCCCCGATTGTCATTTGTTTTCAAGTTATTTGTGCTAGCTTTGGTTTGTCATATGGAAGCCATAATGGATTTTTGGTTAATTAGATAGTATTTGAAAAGAGATTTTCAACGATGTATAATACACCTGAAATTTGTTTATTTGTATGGGAGATATAAGATGTGCTAGGTAATACTGTAAAACAACGAAACGATAAGAGAGTCATAAAAGTAAAAAGTATAGAAAGAGCACTAAACGTTCCGATTCACTTAAAGAAACTGTTCAACATGACGACCATTCTGGTCCATGCATTTTTGACACCTTATTCTAATAGAGTTAGAAACTCTACTCTAGAAAAAGTGTGTTTCCGTTTAATGATCTTAGCACATCCAGCACTCTTTGTTCTAAAATTTCCCGCTTTTCTGGCGGTTCAAAATTAATTACTTCATTTTTAGTGGTACCCCATAAATGAAAGTCAAGGGAGGTAAGGGCGCGTGACCTCGCAGGCCATTTCACTGGTCCATTATTTGCAAACATTTTCTCATTAAAGTTTTCTCTCAAGAAATGTTGCACGTCACGACTGTTATGGGCCGGGCAACTATCCTGCTGGAACCAGATGTTTTGCATGTTGTCAGAATTAATAATTTGTCTCAAAGCAGGCATTATCTCGTTTGTTAGTAGCTCCAAATATCTGTTACCAGTTAAATTGTAATCAAAGATGAAAGAACCTATAAAGTGATTATTTAAAACAAAAAGAAACTCAAAAACCAAAAATCGCTGTAAACAAAATGCATACCAATTAAACCGCACCAGAGATTAAAACCAAATCGAACTTGAAATCTTCTTTGATTTATCAAATGTGGATTTTCAGCAGACCAATGATGATAGTAATGCTTATTGAACACTCCACAATTGGTGAATCGTGTTTCATCTGTCGACAGTATTTTCTTAAAAAAAATACCATCATCTTCACATTTTTGTAGGTACAACCTGCTAAACTGTAATCTTCGGTCATTATCGTTTAAACCTTGTATAATTATTGTTGATTTGTAAGGGTGGTATTTGTTTTTCTGTGTGGTTTTGTAAATAGTGGATTTTGGAATTCCAGTTTCTCGAGTCACTCGGCGAATTGATGTACTTGGATTGTTCGTAACATTTTGCGAAATAGTATTATTACAAATAAAAAATCTTCAGGTGTGTTATACATCGTTGAAAAGCTCTTTTCAAAGACTGTCTAACTAACCAAAAATCCAATATGGCTTCCATATGAAAAACAAAAGCTAGAACTAATAACTTGAAAACAAATTACAATCGGGGGTTTCTGTTTACATAAAAAAAGTTGTCTTAAAAAGTGTCTGAACATTGTAAAACTTTAGAAGAGGTCACATTTGTCGCAAGTATTGAATTCTGCAAAACATTCCCCATTTAACTGTTGCTTTATGTCTTCTAATAACCGAGATACCAATGGTAAGCATCGAAATGTGAACACAGTGTATAATGTGCCAAAAGGCACACTATATTATTTTACTGCCTTGCGAATACTCCTATTCTCTTCTGTTACTTTTCTGAGAGCAACTTCTATTGTTTCTTCCGTGTAATCCTCGTATTCTCTTGTTCCAAATGGTCTTTGTAACTTCCAATCATTTTCTAAGAATGGACAATGGTTTATTCCTAGTTAGGTACCTACTTTATAAAGTTACCTATCTACTTTTCAAAAGTTCTACCTACTTAATGATTATAATAACATCTGGGGCAACTTTGATCACTGATTAATGTTACACCATGGTACACGATCAAAGCTACTCCGCGTAGCATTCCCTTTCCTGCAAGAGTAAATACAGCATGCAATTGAATGGAACAATAATATTTTGAGGCTAAGACAATAAGAAATAAGGAGAAACATAAAAACTTATAAAAACACGATAGCTATGGAAATAATGCAGCTTTTACTAATTGTGCCTTTATAATTTCATATCCTTCTTACCTTATAATAATAATAAACACAGCCACAATTTTTACACTCCAAGCACAATTGTTGGCGGCACTCTGTCCAATAATATCTGTGACGTTAATTGCAGGAAACGATAAACGAGTAAGCGGGAAATTCAAATTTGAAAAGTTACGGCCCACGAGGCTAACCCGCGATAATCAAAGCTGACGGCATTTAATTTGTTTCACTTGCATTATTTTGTTAAATATCACCTGTTTCGGTTTATAATTGTCTTCACTCTTAGTTCAATTACTCATTCATAAATTTAAGACTTAGTTCGTTTTTTATTTTATTTATTCCCAATGCCTAATGTTAGGCATTTTACGCATTTACAATATATTACAATATAACCCTTTTTTATGGTTAAATATAAGAGCCGATTTTTCGGAATCATAATATGATTTAGCCCTCATTAGGGCATTTCCATGTAAGATTATTTTATTGTAAAATATTATTATTAATTGTGTTGGCTCTTGATGGCAAAATATAGACATTATTATTATTATTATATTTTTAAAATAGTGTGTGAACAAGGAAATTTCTGCGTTGGTTGATAATGTACTTATCAAAATTATTTTTATCGATTTTTAGTTGCATGGCTATGAATGGAGCATTGTTTTCACGGCCAAGTTGTTGTTTTACAAAAAAAAAACGACGTTAAAGCTCTTTCAAGATGCAATTACGTATTGTAGTTCTAGATGGACCTTTTCAAGCTGAAATAATCTATCGGGCACTAAAACTTCCCGGGTAGGGTTTTATTTTTCTTTGCACGATGTTAAAAAGCTGCGATTGATCGATAGATTCGTTATGTTTGACGAGAGAATATAATTTGTAACAGTATACACTATACACGTCGTATTAATAGCCGACAGTTAGTTTTTAACAAAACGAATTTGAAGCAGATCGTCGAACTCCTGTTTTACGTACTTAAAACTGACATATTGCTTTCGTTTATTTTATAAATAAAACTGTCCTGTGCTGTTTACAGTTGTGTCAAGAGATATTCTTTATGTTTGCTGTATAATATCCATAAAAGCTAGCATAAATCACTCGGGACAATAAAGATGTTTGCAATACAAAATAACATTTAGGTTCAGTAATTCAGTGAGTATTAAGTGGTTGTATCAGAACAAGAGAAAAGGATTTTTGAAGAAACGCTTTGAAAATCCCTTCATGAAGTTTCCTCATTTCGTTGCTGTAATATATTTGCTTGGACTTCTGTTACTCCCAGTTTATTTCTATTGATAAAGTGCTACCTGAATCCTATCATAAATTAAACAATACGGGGCTACATATACAGAAAGAACAATAGGTGTTTTTCTTACACATTAATTGATTATATGCAGCAATCAGATATTTTACATTAACGGAACAGTGACTGCAAATACCAAAATAGAACGATTTTTTCAAGTATAGCACGTAGCTTTTAGCTGCAAAGCTTAATTTTATGAGACAGAGTAATTGCTGCACGCTTGTGGTTAATTCATTGTGCTATAGGTCACAGAAAAATACGTTAAAGGTTAATGCAATATGCTCGTCGACCAACACGATTGTCGTTATAAAGTTGGTAACAGTTAGAAGAAGGACTGTTAAATTTGGTCGGGTTTTTGATCTGAACATTTTTACTTGAGCCACTAAACATAAGGAAATTGTAAATTCAATTATTCTCCATTTAATAATAGTAATAATATATTCACAAATTCTGATTACAACTTATTGTTACGTTTTTACGTTTCGGGCTATTTAAAAATTATACGACGCTTCTTGTATTAAACATTTATTTACAACGATTTATCTTAACTCTTTACAAAGCAACTATTAAAGGCGGAACACACATTACTTATAAATACAGGAACTATTTCTAACAACAGATATACGTTATTTATTTATTTACGACTTAACATTAATGATTTATATGATTATATTTATTTATTATTCACGCGTTATTTATTTCACTAGAGTTATGTACACACGGGTTTATTTATATTGCAGTTTACGCCCTTCGAGTTTGGATGAAAACTGTTGATTTTTCCTACTGCACCGGTTTATATACACGCCGGGTGAGTCATCCTAGAAACGTCCAGACCTTGCTCGATTAATCCAGCGATGCTGACGTGTTCGCGCGCAAGGTCGTTCTGGAATGTTCTGATGCGATCCGGCCCGAAGGTCGTTACACTTTCTGGAATGATCTGGAACGCTGACTCACGCGTCGCACGGGACGCTAAGTCATATATAGACAACGGCCTAACCCCAAGGTCGTTACAGTATTACATTAATTACATGTCATAGGGTAATCGGACTTGAGCGATATGCATTTATGCAGACGAAATTACAGATGCCATTATTGTTCTTCTTCTGACGTATAGCCTATAATGGATGTTTGTGGCCAAATTTTCCATGCAGTATGCAATCTTGTCCACTGTATTATGTTCTGTAGTTCTATTCGTCTTTTACATACTTTCAACTTTTCTTTCAATAATTAGCTGTAAAGTAACGTTGAGGGCCCGACACTTGGTGGGCCAGGGCCGCCGTAATATCTTTTCCGAAACCCAGTCACCTGGCACACCGTTAACGGCGTACTGGGTGATGTCGTTAGCATCCTACTGCTGTACTTTCACTACTTCCACCACCGTGGCTTCGGTAGCCAAGTTTTAAAGCGACTGGGTTGGCCGCCCGCCAGGTGCTAGCTGTGGGGATTGAACCCCGTACCGTAGCACCGCCGTCGCGTTCCCTAACCGCTCGACCGAGCTGGCGTAAAGTAATTAGCTGTAATAGACGGTATTTCTTATTGAGCATAATATGTCCTAAATATGCGATTTCTTGCTTTTATTAGAACTAGTAGTTCGTCTCAAAACTTCGTCGTTGGTCATTCTTGCTGTTCATGATATTTGAAATACTGGGTGGTAAACCCACATTTCGAAGACCTCTACCGTGATCACTGTACTAACTTTCAATGTCCAACCCTACATACCAAGAAAAGTACTAATCATATATAGCATTTAATAAATCATAGTATAAGATGGAGATGGGAATCTGTATTGGCAAGAACGTCTTTAAATTTCATTAAAGTACTGCGGGTATGCTCTATTCGGAGTTTTTACTTCAATTACTGATGTCCAGTCCTCGCAAAGTCATGTCCTTAGATACTTAAACTATTGATAGACCAGTGACTGCTAAGCTAGCGTTTCTAAACGTCTGGTTCTCGAATAACAATCATGAACTTCGTTTTCCTTGTATTAATGTTCACGCCCATATTTTGCTGCGTTTTACTATGTTAAAAAATTGTTGAAGATAATGTATGTTAAAAGTAACCGTATGGTATAATCCGCATAGCAAATGTTACTAATTCAGACCCCATTGAGCTATATGCCTTTTTTCAATGTTTTCAAATTTCTTTACAAAGATACTCTCGAATTACACATTGAATAAAAGAGGCGAAAATATACATTCTTGTTGGCTCTTCAGTAAATTTTTATTGTGTTTGTAGTCTCAGTATCGGCTTTAACTTGAACTGTTTGATTTCAACACACATTTTCTAAAATGCAAATATTTCTCTGGTCTGTATTCAGTCCTTTAGGAATGTTCACAAATGTATGGTGTTGTCTCTGAAATATAAGCCTACTTTCCTGATTTGATTTTAACCGTTTTGCACTAGAACTTGTGTTGCAACTAAAACTTTGCTTGTTCCCAGCGCTTGCCTTGCCTTGCAAACTGCGAATCAATGGCGGTAGCTACTCATTTCTTGAATAACTGTTGATGTAATATTCTGAGAAATAATGTTAAGAAATGAGTCATGTTAATGGAAGCCATTCGGCGTAAAACGGGAACTTTACCTGTTTCGCCTGACTCTATCAATAGTAACATTTTGATATGTAGCCGATTCGGCACCTATTTATTGTCATGTGTAATTATAATTATATTGAGTTAGTTTTAAAATCGCTACAATAAGTTAGCACATTCGATATCAGAAGCTGAGCGACCCCGCGCTTTATAAGCGGTGGCGTTTTCGGGCTGAAAGGGGGCTTTTGACATTGATGCTTGCTGGCGTTGTCCGGATGAAGTGAGTTGATTCGCGGGTCCAAAGTATTGCTTTTTGTGTGCCATACCATCCCAAATGAATGAGAAATCCCTACATGACTTAGGGAACTACCAGCGCAGGTTGAAATAATGAACTGTGATCTGCACCGAAGGTGCACAATCGAGGCTGACATCTACAGAAAGTGAAAGCATCGCCCCTGTAATCTTTCCACTTTAGCACGAATCTAAGTCAACTTCTGGTGCATTTCAATAGCGACGTTTTATGGCAATCTCCGGGAGTGAAATAGGGTAAGAGATATCTCTTTGCTATTGAGCTAGCTGGTAAAGTAATTTATAAACAAGATGAGAAGGTAGAAGTGTCTTACCGATACTTCGGAATAGTGTTGGGATGCAGTGGTTTTTGCCATCCGCTCTTTGAGACGCGCGGTTCTTAAAACACATTAATTTAGCCTTCTAAATCTGTTAAAACGGTGCTTTGAGTGTAGTGGCAAAAAACACCTATAATGTGACATTTCACATTCAAAAGTGACAATGGTTAGAAATTTGTATCCGAATCTTTCAATAATTAAAAAAAAACATTTAGTGCCCAGTTTCGAACTCGTGCTTTTAAGCTCAGCAGCCGAACACTGTACCATCAAACCACCGTGTTCGGTAGTTTGTTACGTGCAGAATGCGCCGCCTGCCATAATTTTGAATTTGAACGCTATTTTCCCGCGCGTTGCGCATTGGCGTTTGGCCGTGTCTTCTGGCGATAGCTTTTATCTGGAAAAACCATTAGCAGGCCGAGACTCGCTACGCGTCTTCTTCGCCAGCTTTCGAAGCGAGCAGTTCTTGAGTGCTATTCACTAGTTCGGGGATGCTTATTTAGGGCTATTTGGTCGAGTTGGAGACGTGAACTTAGGAATGCCCTCACGTTTTCGTGGATGAAGCCCCCCGAACGCAATTAAGGACTTTGGTTTCCTTCGCTAAGGCGGATCTATTTGGTGTTAGCATATTTCGAGCTGTTCCTTTTCTGCGCCCAAAAACCATCTGGGGTGAGTAGCTATTTTACGCTGAGAGGCCTGGCCGTGCGTGTTCTATTAGAGCCCTGTTTTCCCTCTTACAGCAAGACGTACTAGGCAACATTTCGCCTTCGAGCCGTGTTTGCCGCAATTTGCGTTTTCGCTCTGGAGTCGCTGGACCTGCCGGGCCACGTGCCGCAACGTTCCGCGAGGCGATTTGTCGAGCCTTCACGGGCCCGCTTCTCCTTGTCGCCGGCGCACAATTAGGGCACAAGAGGGTACCGTAATTAGTCCCGAGGTTTGGCCTTTCGACCTGTGGGAGCGGCGTTGTTATTGCCGGCCCCCTAGGCCACCGACGACCGCAAAACGTTCTTGGCCGACGCCGAACCACTAACGCAACGACGCCCAGACCCAGAGCTTTACGTCTGTCGCAGCGAGCCGCTGACGAAGTGGCCCATTTTTAACTTGTTGTAACGTATATGTTTGTCCAAACTGTAAGTACATTTAGTGCATGTGTTACTTAATTAAGGCGGCTCTCATCCTTCATTTCATGCTAGAATTAAGATCGTCAATGTAAAAGTGTTATAGCTTATTTTTGCATGAAATTAAACTATTTTAAATTATCTGCATATGATTTGTGTTAGCTACGGTCCGGTTGTTTTATCGGAGCCATCTTACAGGGAGTATTATATGCTAGGTACCGAGTTTACAATTTCTCCACAGTTCACCGGGGTGCAATTGTCGTACCTTCAAAAAATTGTTGGCGCTGGGCATTTTGTTTACTTCATTAACTCTACCGACATCAATCCCGCCCCCTACTACCGATTGAGCCGGCGGCCGGCAAATTGCACCCAAGTGTACCTTTTGTATTGTTTGATGCTGCTTGGAAAGATTGCCCAGAATCTTACATCATAAAGGCCTAACAAGAAGGATTTGGCGCCGAACGTGAGGCCTGTTTTTGTTAAGTGCGCTTTGGCGTTTCCAAATTTTGCCATTTAATGTGATAACCGTAGCTAGCGAACCATTTCTTTTGCATTCGAATTGTTAGGATGTTTTGCGCCGATTTAAATATTTAGTGATAATATTGCATGCGTTGTACTAACAGTATTTTAAGCTATATTTATTCCATTAGTTATTAAGATTTGTGCATGAACCTAACCCATTATTTTAAATATTGCAAATTTATGTAATTGTGCTCTGGTTCGGAGGTTATTGCTATTGGACCGCGTTCAATTTTTTTTTTGCTTCTGGATTATTTGATAAGTGCCTGGAGAACTTCTTGCGATTGTACGCTGGTAGCCCGCGTTTTGTTTTTCTAAATTTAGTAGTAAGACATTCTTTGATCGTGATTAGTTATCAAAGTTTTGCACGTTGCGTCCCTCGTGTGCCTTCGCGTCGCGCGCTTTTATTATTTATTATCTGTCAATTTTCTACTGGGTTTTCTTGTCATAATCATTCAGTATGGATATCGATCGGCTTCTTGTAGAGGAGTTAGATTACGAACTGCGAATTAGGGGTGTCTGTTGTGACGGTAATTCTGGGGATAAGCGTAAGCTCTTGCGTGCACGGATTAGACTAGAGAAATCTGGGAACGCATCTTTTCCCGGAATTGAATTGAATATTGAGGAGGAACTAGATATTTGTTTCCGGAAACTGGGAATTTTAGTGGAGGAAATCTCGGCCCTGGGGCATCTTGTTCGTAATAGCAACGATTATAAGCGCCTTCAGACTAGGTTGTTGCATGTGTCGAATCGTCTGGAACGCTTGAACCCTACGGGATCTTTATGCGATAGGAGGAATGAGTTGTATAATCGCTGCTTAACAGCTATGGATGATCTGGAAGTGAAATTAGCGTCGGTTAGCGAAACTATAGCACCTTCGGTTTCACGCGTGGCTAACTTATTAAATTTTGATGACAATTCTTCGCAGGTCGATGAGCAAAGTCTCGATGATGCGCACGATCATCCTCAGAGTCAATCTAGAGCTCCTGTCGAGTTCCCTTCGCAAGTCCGATTTAGTTTGCCTGGCATTAGTAACCCTCGTTCATTCCAATCGCCTTTGGGCCTAAATAGCACCCAAGCGTTTGAACCCGCGTCTCGCTGTAACAATTACTTACCGATTAATAAATGGAACCTTAGTTTTGATGGCCATTCGGGGTTGTCTAGTTTTCTGGAAAGAATAGAGGAATTACGTATCGCACGTGGTGTTTCGAAAGAGCAACTCTTCCGGTCAGCTGTCGAATTCTTTACTGATCACGCATTAATTTGGTACCGTTCGATTAGGGATACAGTATGTGATTGGGATGCTTTAGTTAGGGCATTGCGTGCCGCCTTTCTCCCTTGCGATTATGAGTCCGGGTTATGGGATGAGATTCGGAATCGCACTCAAGGTGCTGACGAGCCGGTCACTGTCTTCGTGGCTGTCATGGAAAATTTATTCCGCCGTTTACCTTCGGTGCCCTCGACGTATACGCGGCTTAGCTTGATCCGACGAAACTTATTGCCGCATTTCCAAACACATTTGGCCCTGGAGACTATCCATACTATCGCAAATTTGATCCAGACTTGTAAGGCAATTGAAGATGCACACGTACGTGCTCAAGGGTTTCGTGGACCCCCAACTAACGTTAGTCGCATGTTAGAGCCTGACCTCGCGTATCAAAGGCCTAGAGCCCATCCTAGGGTTCATACGATCGCCGTTTCGCCCAATGATAATTGCGCTCCCTCTAGAGATTCTTTCGCAAAATTGAATAATCCTGTCGGTGCTTCTCCACCGCGTTGTTGGAATTGCAATCAACTTAATCATCGTTCTATCGATTGTCCCTCGCCGAGGAGACGTCATTGTTTTCGCTGCGGGAAACCCGACGTTACGATTAGGACGTGCCCTTCGTGTTCGGGAAACGGAATTCAGCGCTGTTAGGAGACCGACTAGCGTGCGTTAGACAAAATCCTCAGGTCACTAGTTCTGTTATGGAGGCCTCCTGTTCAAAAGCGGTTCTAGATTTTATTTTGAGTCATGCTGGCCCTGATGAGCGACCCTATCTCCAGATCTCTATTTTTGGAAATAAGCTTCTGGGATTATTGGATTCTGGCGCTTCACGCACGATCCTAGGTAGAGAAGGTTGGGAATTGGTAAAAGGCCATTGTCGACTTGAGTCAAGTCAAGCCCCCGTGTGTCGTATCGCTAATGGCATGGAATGTCGAAGCTTAGGGACTGTCACGGCCCCGATAACTCTTCGCGACAAAGTTTGCTTTATGGACGTAATAGTTGTGCCTTCTATACCACATGCTTTAATTTTGGGTACTGATTTTTGGCGTCGCATGGGTATCGTGCCGGACCTTCGAAGTAATGAATGGACGTTTTCTAAGGATGACTTAGTTCCTGTCGTGAACGCTATCCAGGCCGTCGAACATTTGACGCAGTCTCAGCGCGAGCAACTTGACGTATTCGTTAAGAACATTTTTGAGCAGATGGGTGATAAACTCGGTTGTACGCATTTAGTTGAGCATGAAATTAAGACGACTTCGCCCCCTATCAAACAGCGATACTATCCTATTTCCCCTGCTCTTCAGAAACAGGTGGATCTGGAGTTGGAAAAGATGTTGGAAGAGGGAATTGTGGAACCGTCCACTTCCGCTTGGTCATCACCTATTGTTATGATCAGGAAAAAGGATGATAGCTATCGTTTTTGTGTTGATTTTCGCCGTCTCAATAAAGTTAGTCAGCCTGATGCTTATCCTATTCCGTATGTCTCGAGTACACTGGATAAACTTCGTGATGCGCACTACCTCACCACTCTCGATATTAAATCGGCGTATTGGCAAATTCCTGTTGCAGCCTCCTCGAGGCCTTTAACTGCGTTTACTGTCCCCAATCGCGGGTTGTATCAGTTTTGTCGCCTACCGTTCGGTTTGCATACGGCCCCGGCCACTTGGCAGCGGTTAATCGACCGTGTAGTTGGCGCCGATTTAGAACCCTATGTGTTTACATACCTTGACGATATTGTGATCTGTACGCCCACCTTCGATAAGCACCTGTCAGTTCTTCGGGAGGTTGTATCTCGTTTGTTGTCTGCTGGCCTTACCCTAAGTAAGGACAAATGCCACTTTTGTAAGCCCGAGCTTAAGTATCTTGGTTATTTGGTGAATTCGAAGGGTTTGTTGGTCGACCCGGAAAAAGTGGAGGCGATCACGCGTATTCCTACTCCTGGTTCGGTTTCCGAGGTACGCCGTGTTATCGGTATGGCGTCATGGTACCGACGCTTCGTGCCAAACTTCTCGTCACTTATAGGCCCGCTGACGACTCTTCTTCGGAAGAACGCTAAGTTCGTATGGAATGAGCGTTGTGAACATGCTTTCCGCACAATCAAGGAACACTTGATTTCGGCCCCGATTTTGGCATGCCCGGATTTCTCCGTGCCCTTTGTAATACAAACTGATGCCTCGGGTTATGGCATCGGCGCGGTCCTTACCCAACAACAGGCCGATGGTGAAAAGGTCATTTGTTACATTAGCCGTTCGCTGACTAAGAATGAACGCAACTTTAGCACGACTGAGCGTGAATGTTTGGCTGTCCTTTTCGCGATAGAGAAACTTAGACCGTATGTTGAGGGAACAAAATTTACCGTGGTGACAGACCATTATAGCCTGAAGTGGCTTAACGATATTAAGGACCCGGTTGGTCGCATTGCGCGTTGGGCTGTCCGTCTGCAGCAGTATGACTTCAACATTGTCCATCGTAAAGGCAAAGAGCATGTTGTGCCGGATACTCTATCTCGTGCTGTTCCGGTTATTGATACAGTTAATGTTCCACCCGAACCTATTCGCGACCCGTGGTATAGGCGTATGTGTCATCAGATTGGAACTAACCCTCGAAAATTCCCTCAGTGGCGACTTGATAACGGTCAGCTGTTTAAGTATGATCGGTCTAACTACCCTGATCTAGCGGATGATGAGGAAGACCATTGGAAGCTCGTGGTCCCTAAACCCCGGCGCCGCGAGGTTATTAGGCAGAATCACGACGACCCCACCGCTGGTCACACTGGCGTAAATAAAACTTTCCATCGTATCGCGCATAAGTACTATTGGCCGAGACTACGATACGACGTAGCCGCGTATGTCCGCCGTTGCGAAACGTGTCAGCGCATTAAACCCGAACAAAGAGCCCCTGCTGGTTTTATGGGAGGTCATTCCCTTATCTCGAAGCCTTGGGAAGTCATTTGTGGTGACATTGTGGGCCCGTTGCCTCGATCATCGCGAGGATATGCGTATATTCTGGTTGTGGCCGATTGCTTTAGTAAATTCGCACTCACGTTCCCCTTGCGCTCCGCGTCTGCTAATTTGGTCTCCCGTCATTTTGAGGAAGATGTTTTCCTGATGTTTGGCGCTCCAAAGCGCATTGTGTGTGATAATGGCGTCCAATTTCGTAGCCGCGAATTTCAGTCCCTAGCGAACCGATATGGGTGTAAGATTTCGTTTACGGCCAATTACCACCCTCAAGCCAACCCCACCGAACGTATAAATCGAGTGTTGAAGACCATGTTGACCGCGTATGTCGCCGATCATCATCAAGATTGGGACAGATATCTCTCTCATGTCGCTTGCGCGATTCGCACTTCGGTTCATGAAGTTACGGGGAAGACCCCGTACTTTATTAATTTTGGTAGAGAGATCTCGCTTAAACACGAACCTCCCCCGGACAACGTGAACCCTGAGCTCCAATTCGATCGTAGTAAAGACTTGAATGCCCGTGCCTCGCTCATCAATAAACTTTATGTAGAGGTAAAACGTCGGCTAGGTAAAGCGTATGAGAAATCTAAAGCGCGTTACGATCTTCGCCGCCGTCCCCTAGAGTATGTTCCTGGACAAGCCGTGTTGCGTAGGAACTACGTGTTGTCGGATGCCGCACGCCAATTCACGGCCAAGCTCGCCGCGAAGTTTGTGGGCCCGTTCATTATTAATCGGAAATTCTCTCGGTGGGTGTATGAGCTTAAAGATCCGGATGGGAATGTGATGAAGGGTACTTGGCACGCCAAAGATTTGAAGCCTTATGACGACTCGGCTATGGACTAGTGTCCCTTTCGTATAGAGTCTAGGGTGGTTGGTTGGGCATTTGTAGGGTAGGTCACTATTAGGAAACGCTTTCATCTTGTTTTTCTCCTCTTATACCGCTAGGGTGGTTGGTTGGGCATTTGTAGGGTAGGTCACTATTTTGGGGAGCGTATTCAACTTGCTTTCCCGTCTTCAAGGCATCTTCGGGTAGGTCACCTTTAGGAATTTTGGCATCGTGTTTTCCCTCCGGCGAGGTTTACTATTTGGCCACTTTCGGGTGGGCCTCTTTAGGGTATGGCCCTATCGGTTTTTTTTTTATTGCGAATGTTACTTCGGCTAGTGCCGATTTTGCCTTCTGGAAGAACGATTGGTAGAGATCCGCTATCGCGGTCTGATATGTCCTCGTGTTGTATAATGTTGTATTGGAGCCGGTTAGTCCTTCATCCTTCGCCTTCTGGTCTTATGAGCTATATCTGGCTTCTCGCCTTTCTCGTCTGGTGTGAATGTATTCTCTGTTGTAAATGGATCCTCTGGTGCGAGTGCGATGAAACCTGACTATACTTATAATTTACTTCTCTTTGAACTGGTGTGATTGTGGTCTTTGGTGCTGAATGGATCTTGGGTGTGAGTGGGATTAAGACTTGTAGAGATTTCCTCCAGGCCGTTCGGGGCGCTGCAGGGTCTCTCGGTCAGTATGTGTGTCGAATGGCGTATATGTTGGCTCTGCCTATCACTTCTCTGGTTTCTGTGGCCCTCTTTTCCCGGGGTTACCTTCTCCCCTTTAGCGTCAAAAGAAGAACCCTAACCGTCTTCGCTGCTTAGTGTTGTCCCATTTCGGTCTCACAGTACCTCAACTGTGGAGGTCTTGCTTCCGCCTCGGGGTTTTGTTTTGTAGGAAGTTGTCAGGGGGGGTACTTGGGAGGATACGGGGTGATGTTGAGGGGTTCTTGGGGTTGGAGCTTCCTCGCGATGGGTCGTTACGGGACTGCTCACCGGCGCAGCATTTTCACCCAGCAGCGACGAGCCGTCTCGATCCCTGTCGTGGAGTTGATCTGGCCACGGGTGCCTCTTGGGGTCACTACCGCCTTCTCAAGTAGTTGCCTTATCGTGGGGTGGGTTTGGGTTTTCAAGTGTGTGTGTTCGTAAGCGTATTAGCGGGGTGATGCCCTTTCTGGTTTTTTTCTTCTTTTTTTGTCTGACCAAGCTGTCTGGCGTAGATTTCTTCGTGTAGAAAAAAAATTTCTGCGAAATTTTTCTGTTCTGGTAAGGGGGGAGTTGTTACGTGCAGAATGCGCCGCCTGCCATAATTTTGAATTTGAACGCTATTTTCCCGCGCGTTGCGCATTAGCGTTCGGCCGTGTCTTCTGGCGATAGCTTTTATCTGGAAAAACCATTAGCAGGCCGAGACTCGCTACGCGTCTTCTTCGCCAGCTTTCGAAGCGAGCAGTTCTTGAGTGCTATTCACTAGTTCGGGGATGCTTATTTAGGGCTATTTGGTCGAGTTGGAGACGTGAACTTAGGAATGCCCTCACGTTTTCGTGGATGAAGCCCCCCGAACGCAATTAAGGACTTTGGTTTCCTTCGCTAAGGCGGATCTATTTGGTGTTAGCATATTTCGAGCTGTTCCTTTTCTGCGCCCAAAAACCATCTGGGGTGAGTAGCTATTTTACGCTGAGAGGCCTGGCCGTGCGTGTTCTATTAGAGCCCTGTTTTCCCTCTTACAGCAAGACGTACTAGGCAACATTTCGCCTTCGAGCCGTGTTTGCCGCAATTTGCGTTTTCGCTCTGGAGTCGCTGGACCTGCCGGGCCACGTGCCGCAACGTTCCGCGAGGCGATTTGTCGAGCCTTCACGGGCCCGCTTCTCCTTGTCGCCGGCGCACAATTAGGGCACAAGAGGGTACCGTAATTAGTCCCGAGGTTTGGCCTTTCGACCTGTGGGATGCGGCGTTGTTATTGCCGGCCCCCTAGGCCACCGACGACCGCAAAACGTTCTTGGCCGACGCCGAACCACTAACGCAACGACGCCCAGACCCAGAGCTTTACGTCTGTCGCAGCGAGCCGCTGACGAAGTGGCCCATTTTTAACTTGTTGTAACGTATATGTTTGTCCAAACTGTAAGTACATTTAGTGCATGTGTTACTTAATTAAGGCGGCTCTCATCCTTCATTTCATGCTAGAATTAAGATCGTCAATGTAAAAGTGTTATAGCTTATTTTTGCATGAAATTAAACTATTTTAAATTATCTGCATATGATTTGTGTTAGCTACTGTCCGGTTGTTTTATCGGAGCCATCTTACAGGGAGTATTATATGCTAGGTACCGAGTTTACAATTTCTCCACAGTTCACCGGGGTGCAATTGTCGTACCTTCAAAAAATTGTTGGCGCTGGGCATTTTGTTTACTTCATTAACTCTACCGACATCAATCCCGCCCCCTACTACCGATTGAGCCGGCGGCCGGCAAATTGCACCCAAGTGTACCTTTTGTATTGTTTGATGCTGCTTGGAAAGATTGCCCAGAATCTTACATCATAAAGGCCTAACAAGTTATGTGGCCATTTATAATGCAAATCGAAAAACACCTACAAAGAAAAATGAAAAATCTCGCCCAAAAGCTTTCCAGTTCTTCGCATTCCACCCAAGCTGGAGCAGAAATCATTCTGATAGGTCATATAGTTCTCCAGATAGCGTGTTCACATGTAATCGAAAGGACACATTCGCTGAACTGCATTTTTCGACGTTCCGTTAACGCTAAAGCAATTGTTAATTTCACAAAAGTTATGCAATTTTATGAGACCTGCAATATAATTTTGGTTTGATCGTGGTGGATTGAGCGATTGTTGCAAAAATTGCAAATTAGTAAACATGGTCGGACCCGAAAGCAATACTTCGGCAGATAATTGGTTATTATGGAAAAGGGTTGCTTTCAACATATTTCAGGTGTTTCTTTTAACCGTTTGTGTTGTTTAAGCCATTATGTAACATTTGTAGTATTTCATTTCTTTGCATTTATGTTTCAGCCATTCATTGTTTACTATTTTAACATTTCGTAACGCTGCTGCTAGGTTAATGCCTCGAGACGCGGTCGGAAGAAAAAAGGGCGGCTTTCCCTGTCGCACTCATGCAACCGATTCGCTCTAACACAATATTACAACAGCTTTTTCAAGCCAAAAAGCGGCACGCTATGATAACATGTGGCGACTGTTTGGTGAACGCGGGACTTACATCACCAGACTCGGTTTTACAAGGTGACGTCAGAGGCCATCTAAGCCGAGTCGCACACTTGTGGGCGATAAAAACTGTACTATACTAGAACGAGCCGGAGGCGTCGGTATTTGAATTTGAAAACGGAGTGAGGAATTGTCAATATTTGAAATAAAAGAGCGGATATTTGAGCTGTAAGTACGGGATTTTAATCTGATCTTAACAACTCGTTACCCATCTACTTGAGAGGCTTCCAATTTCGTATCACATTTGCATTTGTAACGTTTTAAACTGGTTTACTTGATTATACATACGTAGTCACAAAATTGTGTGTTGAAAACAACCAATAGTGTTATTTTTTATATGAAAGCGTTGTGTTCGAGAAGGATTTTTCGATAACGGTATCAGCGAGTAATGTTACTATAAAGGTTTTGCTTCAGTACCAATTGATGTTTTTCATTAAGGGCTTTTATTACTTCGCTCCATCTGTAATGTAGACTCTAATCAAGTCAGACCTCTTTGATTTCATGATTCCGTGTATTGTATTCACTAATTGGGATTTGCTCTGTCGGTTCCTAATAATCTCTTATTATAAGCAAATATTACAACTGATGTAAAACTATGAGATATGCACTTATTTTGGAAGTACTAAAAAGTATCGTTGATGCACCCTGGCGTTTCATGGCCTTTATTTGGGGTTAGACATGTAAACTGTGGTTAAGAAAACAAGAGAGTTGCCCACAGTCATGTAAACAGACTCTGTGAACATGGAACGTCGAGGCAATCCGGTTTCTACACAATACAAGGATAGCTCGAAAAGTGTGAAAAGGGTTAAACCCCTTGAGTTAGTGTAGATGACAGCACAAAGCAGAGCTAGCACTACAGTGTTACACCAGAAAAATTTTATTAGTCACGTTGGAAGCTAAGGAACTCCAAAAGCGAACTCTTAGGTGATGCTTTCATTTAGAATTTTAAGTTATTAAAAAAAATTTGATTAATGGTAAACCTAGATCGTAGGTAAGTCAGAATCAGACGTGATAGGCGTTTTTAATTTATCAAAATTTGGAGATAAAAATTACTGAATTATGAAAATATGATTTTTCTAAGAATAGTTAAATTTCTAGTTTGAATTGTCTAATAAACAATAATTATGTAGCGTGATTTTGTTATTTTTTAATTAGTTGACCTTGGTCGCCAAAGACGTACATATTATGTTGCCACAGTATTAATTCATTTACAATAACGTAACCTCCATTTCGGAAACAACGTCAAAGTCTAATATCAAACTAGACACACATTTTTCTTTTGTGAACAACATAGTTAAATAATTTTCAAGCATGCGAAATCTTGTGAAAATATTTTTTTACTTATAAGGAGTTACTTTGAAAGACGTAAGACATGTGAATTATAAACTTAGCGCACTGAGAGCAAATTTCTCCAGACCGCCTTCTACGTGGGCTACAATTGAGAACAGCCTCAAGTTACAAAACTCAGACAATGAAATTTACGTGTGTGTGTGTCCTTCGTGAGATTCATTATAAGCTATTCGCGGTACGAAATTTAACTGACTTCAAAGCATGACAAATGAAATTCAAGATAATTCAAGTGTTGTTGAGCGACAAGCAACTTCGGACAAAGTTTTAGGAAATATCTTGAAAACAGTACCTATGGACGTCTACTGAAATTTAATGTGCTGCGTCGAAATTCCTAATTGCAGTTGTAAATGGTGAAAAATGTCTAAATTGTATGTACACAGCTATGTTTCTTCTACGCAGTATTTACATTTTCACACAAAAATTTTAATAACAGCGTTTTGGCTACACCTTGCAGGAGTTTGAGCAGAAATACGGCAGTATTTTGTGGTACATTTTTAATGGTGTGTAAAATCCGGCTCGAAAGCATTGCCCTAACGCTTGAAATTGCCGTCTGGTATCCCTTAACACTGCTTGAAAGCTACGGACGGCGCGGTTTTAGTAATATCTGATAGAGGGAAGAATTCCGCACACTATGTTCATACAATGAAAAGGTTAAGGTGTTTGTGAAATATATACAAAAGCAAAAAAAATCTGTTTATATCAAAGCTATATGATATAAACTAAAACATTGAAATTGTTTTAAAGTTGTTTATTTAATCGCTTCGAAGTAAACGATTATTGAGCTGTTCTTCGATGCAATAAAGTTGTGTTTCAAGAAAATGCAACTCGGCGATGAGAATTATTATGAGGGTGTTCTGCTCCAGGATTTAGACCTACCTTGTTTCGTAGCCCCCGAAAGCTTATTTTCCTGCAAGAATACGCAGAACTGCACTTTATTTTATAAATAAAAGTCACAGTTGTTTTACACTATAAAGATTATATTCATAAATATCCATTTATAGTTACAAGCACAATCGCAAAGCTAGAACGGCAACAAATAATTGTAGCAAACAATTCCCACGAATTTTAACTGCTGGTGATGTCACGTTATGCGATAAGCAAAATGCCTACATATGTGTTCGCCTTGGAAACAGTTCCATAAGGTAAAACACTTTTGATACATTGGTGCAGAGCCCTTAAGCCGTTACTGCACTTTTAACGGGGATATGCCTCAAAACTTGCACAACTGTAAACTTATTTATAAAACACATAGAAAAT
>CALNHX010005699.1:0-75280 GCA_940337035.1 Agriotes lineatus
CTAATCTTTGCAATTCCCCAGCCCTCTCAATTCAAAACTTGTTATTATTTTTGTGCCACTGTTTCATTCGATCGATGTTTGAACACGCTAATATGCGGAGCAACTGATGAAGCATAGTTAATTTGACTTGCAGCTTGGTACGCAAATGCATTTTTGCAACTGATGTGAACTGTCCTGTCAAAATAGGTTATTAATGTCAAATATATTTGGAAGTTTAAAACTTAGTGTGTCCTGGAATGAACTAGCAGAAAATTTGGCATCAGAGCCAGTGTCATGGCCTGCAGCAATATAGACCGGCGCCTTGGTTCAAGTTAATTAAATTAAATCAAATTAAATTGTTTTCATGTTTAACAGTTCGTTTTAAGTTTTTGGGTTATTCTCTTGTGTTACCTAGTTATTTGGAAATTTATTAAATTAAAATTTAATCAAATTGAAGTAACAACAAAAAATTACTAATTTAATAGTTTCTTTAATTATAGAATTTTTTAAAATGTTGAGTCAAAAATTTCAATTTAGATAGAAAATTACGTTTTAAACAACTTATTTGGTAAAATTTTTCTGTATCTTGGCTTTCGCTATTATTTTCAAAAAAAGTCGCGGGTTTGCCAGAGTTTGATTTTCCAGAATAAATCTAAATAAACATATTCCCCATTTGATGCCAACCTTTTGGCGATCACTGTATAGTGTATACAGGGAGTTCAGAAAATTGACTATCGTGCTTCTTGGCTTATTCTAAGACAAAACGATTCTCTATATCGATATGTGTCCGCAGGTTCTTCGTTTTCGAAATACAGTCTGTTGAATTTGAGAGAAAAGAATTGTAAATTTGGTTAATTACTGAAAACACCTTGAAATATTAATTATAAGTTTGGTGTGTGTATGTACAATTGTACATGCATCGCCAAGAAGATTTCTTTGTGTTGTTAAACTATCCTCACTGGCATATGTATGAGTCCCGTTTGCACGATTGAATAAGAAAACGAAAACGACACGTGGACGCCACTGACTTTTTTCGGTTTTGATAAGGTTTTTGAATTTCCTGATTAAAAAAAATGCCTTGTCGGTTTTTTGTTAAAATGCGCAGCTTTTTGTAAACATAAAATGAGACCAGGTGCTGTCTTTTTTGTTTATTATACCAGGTGTTTTTGAGTGTGTACGTAATTCAATGAGACGAAGCCCTGAGGCGTACATGATGTCCGAAGATGTTAATTTTAACAGTTGATTTGATTCACTTGTTTCCTGAAAATGTCGTTTTCTCTTAATTTGAAGGTATTGATATTTATATATTTTTTTAAAAAATGGCAGCACCTGGTTCCATTTTAAAGAATTTGTGCATTTTAACAAAAAACCCACCAGGTATTTTTATAGAGATTTACTCAATAAATTCAAAAAGCTTATCAAAACTGAAGAAAAATCAGTGGCGTCCGTGTGGCGTCTCTTTTTTCTTATTCGATCGTGCAAAGGACTCATATGTACGCCACTGGTGAATTTAAAGATGATTTATCGATACAAAAAATTGTTCTTGGCGCCGCATGTGCACACGCCAAGTTTTAAATTAATATTCTTAGGTGTTTTAAAATTAACAAAACTTACGATTTTTTTCTCATAAATCCATCAACCTGCATTTCGAAAACGAAGAACTTGCGAACCCATGTTGAGAGACACTTCTTGTCTGAAAATAGGCCAAGGAACATGCCACTTAATTTTCTACATGTACTTAGGAAACACCATGTATAATAAAACACACTGCTGGATTTTCTTTTTACAAATCTCCACGCTTTCTTCTGACAAAAAACTGTCTAAACTATGACGGAGGGCTTTAGAGATCACGTAAAACTTATTTTTCTCAAAGGGTGTTCATTAGAGAGAATTTGCGTTTAATAAATTTATTTGCACGTATTTATTATGATTACGTGATTATAGATTAAAAGTTGTACCAAACCTCTCCCATCCGTGACTGTGGAGTGCTTTACCTTGAATCCAATTGAAGTAAATTAGTAAATGGAATACTTGTTTCTAGTAGGGGTTCATAAAAGTAAGCCGATATTCTAAAATTTTGCATGGGAACATAATTTTACATTTTGAACAACTTTCCTTGACAATACTTTGACGTATTTGAAACAGAAAAGGTACTTTACCTGAAAAAAAATGTTTTTTATCTACCGGTCGTTAGGGCGCAAGAAGACCAATTTAAAATTTTAGTATTAAGATTTTGTACTCAGAATTTTACGAAGAATATGGCCACCTGAAGTTTTTTCGCCATTTTAGATACACCCTGTATATCAGTTCAAAATAAGAATATTCTTCTCCATATACTAGAAACTAACCGACGTTATGGTAAAATTTCCCATCTATCTGCTCATACATCTTACAATTATATTACTTTACCGTTACGGAGTGAAGAGTATGCTCTGTGTCAACCATAATCATACCATATTAATATATTTCGAAGGAAACAAAATATAATTTAGTCAGTAATATACCGAGAAATATTAGTTCGTTATAGTCTATATTCTATATCTACATATGATTTGCAGTCGCTCGAAATCTCAATGCACATTTAAATTAAGTATAAAATAGTAATATTCCTTTATTTTGTTACGCATTTTACACGTAGGGTGCCAATTGTGTTACACCACTATTAAGTACAAGCGTAACATTAATGGAAATGCCCGATAGTAACGTGATAACTTTGATTATTTCAAATACATAACTACCCCAAACCGAATGCCGGTGAGAGGTTGTGTGGATAAAAAAGTATCTAAGGGGTACACAAATAGTACAAGCAATGACGAGCTAATCAACAAGGGCGCCAGGTTCAATAACTTACCAAATCAGACTTCGTCTAGCCACGCTGAGCGAGTGAGCTACAATGAAACAGGCTGAAAAATATAACGAACACCGGAGGGAAACAACCAACATCAGCTAGTAAGAAACAGCCATAATTAATTTATTCACAACGTTTTCGCGACGCAAACAATATCAGCATCATATTATAATTAAAATTTTCCAAATTAAGAGTATCAGTTAAGTTAAACGGCTCATTGATTAAAGAATTAAAACTTACTCTAGACCCGACTAAGTAAAAACGCACCCAGAAGGAAGAATTATTAACATATCAGCTAACGCAAATGGTTAAATGCACGAATAGCACACGGGACCATGTTCATAAACATTTCATCTGACTGATCGCCTGCGGAATCATCGAGCGCAGGTATTCGAGATCCGGAATGAAGGGTTGCGATTGACGCTCCAACAAAACTACAATTAATTATTTTCGCAAATAATGCCGTTTTGAGCACAATTTCGTACAAAATTTTGCATTCCTATTGTTCAAATTTTAACGCAGACCTGCGATCGCTGAATAATACGTGTAAATTTAGGCAATCAGGTCGGTTCGTTTTGCTATTCCTATTGCAATTATTGATAATGTTACTGTTTGAGCACTAATCAGGATCGAAGGTACAATGTTTGTAGCCTTCTCAGTTTTTCGCTATCTGGAAAACCGCTGATCGCCAGCTCGCCTTGGAATTTGTGGACTGTATGATTGTAGGTTTCACTGAATTATACACACGTTGAAAAGCGAAGGTAGTAATTTATTGCCATAAATTAACACGAACAGTTTAACATTTACAAAGAATTAGCTTTCGGAGTGCGGACCGGTTTGCATGCTGCCACGTTGACAGATGAAACGTAAGTGTTTTTGGAATCGGATGCCGGCGAGGCAGTCTACTGCGCACAGTACGAATTCAGAATGTAAGAGAGGCGGCAAAAGTTTATAAAGTCCTTAACATACCGCCCGCCTTGGAAAGGGTAACCTTTCAAATAAAACAGTACAGAGTTGACATGTAAAAGCTAGAGTAAAACATGTAACATGAACACACATATATACAAAGCCTAATAGTACATGGATCTTAATCTAGTACAAGAAAACCCGAACAATGGGGAGCCAAAAGGCTTTACGAAAACTGCGCTGAACGCTAACGCACTAGTTCACAACACTAGGTAGCGGGCACAATTTGGCGAAGGATCGCTTCACGATCCCTGACACAGTGTTCACTGACGCCACACGCGTAACGCCGTCAAGGCCAGGGTGCAGCTCGGTGACCCGGCCTAACCTCCACTTCAGAGGGGGTAGATTGTCATCCTTGATGAGGACCATGGAACCAGGCTGGAGGTCCGAAAGATGCGTGCGCCATTTGGTGCGCTGTTGGAGTTCAGAGATGTACTCTTTACTCCATCTCTTCCACACATTCTGGTGAAGTTGTTGTATTCTCTGGTATTTAGACAGACGAGACTCGGCTATCTCAGTAACGTTGGGATCAGGCAATGACACCAACGGACGACCAATCAGGAAATGAGCAGGAGTCAAAGGCTGAAGGTCGTTTGGATCAGAGGACAAAGGGGACAGGGGTCGGGAGTTTAAGGTCGCTTCCACCTGTGCCAACAAAGTGCAAAATTCATCGTAATTTAGACTAGCGTTACCTATAACGCGACGTATGTGATGTTTGGAGGACTTGATTCCGGCCTCCCACAATCCGCCAAAGTGGGGACTGTGCGCGGGTATAAAATGCCAAGCTACTCCGTCGTTCGCGACTGATTCGGAAATAGAAGGGTTTTGTTCCGCGAGAAAATTGCCTAATTCGATTAATTCGGAATTAGCGCCTACAAAGTTAGTGCCATTGTCTGAATATACATGGAGCGGTTTGCCTCGACGAGCTACAAACCTGCGAAAAGCCATTAAGAAAGCTTCAGTAGAAAGATCAGCGACCAATTCAAGGTGCACTGCCTTTGTGATAAAACAAACGAATAGACAAAGGTAGGACTTCACTAGTTTAGAACCACGTCCCTTGCGATCCTTTATCATGAAAGGTCCACCATAATCAATACCAGTCGTATGAAATGGGGGCGATGATTGAGTACGAGAGGCTGGCAGGTCTCCCATTATGGGTTCGGTTAACTTAGGAGAAAATCTAAAACACCGTAAGCATTGATGAACCACTTGCTTGACGATATTTCTGCCAGAGGTGATCCAATATCGTTCTCTGAGATTAGCTAACAGCATTTGAGGTCCGGCATGGAGAAGCCGAAGATGCTCATGCTATACTAGGAGTTTGGCGAATGGATGTTTGCCAGAAATCACTAGAGGAAACTTCTTGTCAAAGGGTAATTGAGAGTTGTGGAGCCTACCACCAACTCTTAGCAGTCCCTCGGAATCCAGAAAGGGATTCAGGGATATCAAAGCAGAAGATTGGTTCACAGGCTTGCTCTGTGACAACAGTTTAAGTTCGTCAGGAAATGACTCGCGTTGGGAAAACCTGGCAAGTCTTACAATAGATGATTGCAGTTCATCTGTAGAAAGGGGCCCAGAAAGACGATAAGCTTTAGGGGCTCGCGCATTGTTATGAAAACGAAAGCAATAAGCTATAACTCGTTGTAAGCGAGCAAAGCTTGAATACTGATTGAACGGAAATGGTTCAACAGAGGTTACAGGAAGACTCTGAACTTCTTTTTTGAATTCTGGAAGCTCAGCACGAACATGTTTGGAAGTAGGCCAAGAGGCCTCACCTTCGCTTAGCCAGGTGGGACCATGCCACCAAAGGCTCAATTCTTTCAAACCTAAAGGGGTGATTCTCCTAGTGAGAAGATCAGCAGGATTAGACGTTGTGGGAACATGCCGCCAAGTGGCATCAAAGGTGAGTTGCTGAACATCAGCAACTCTGTTGCACACAAAGGTCTTAAGAAGATTTGGACTGGTTTTCAACCATCCTAGCACTATTGTGGAATCTGTCCACAGACCGATTCTAGATATGGGCAAATCAAGTGCCTTTATGACTTGCACGGAAAGTTTGCTTAGAAGAACAGCTCCGCAGAGCTCGAGCTTCGGGATTGTCAAGGGCTTTAAAGGGGCTACCTTGGCCTTGGAACAGAGAAGGTGAACCTGTACTTCCCCTTCCTGATTCTTGGAACGTAGGTATATCGACGCACCGTAACTATTGTTAGAGGCGTCGCAGAAACCATGGAGCTCTATCTCGACCACGCTCCGAC
The DNA here is from genome assembly GCA_940337035.1 of Agriotes lineatus. NCBI lineage: Eukaryota > Metazoa > Arthropoda > Insecta > Coleoptera > Elateridae > Agriotes > Agriotes lineatus. Next base: position 6,049 of record CALNHX010005699.1, read on the forward strand.
AGAGGACGTGACGAGGAATTGCTAAGTCATTGAGCATGAGAAGCTCACTGCGATAGGTTAACCATTTTTCTTGTATGGCTTTAGGAACGGGTTCATCCCAATCCAGCTTTTCCATCCAAAGCTGTTGCAAAAGAACCTTGGCACCCATGGTGCATGGACTTAGAAGACCCAACGGGTCGAATATCTGCGATATTTCAGACAAGATGCTACGCTTCGTAGCCTTACTACTTGTAGAATTTGAAATATTGAACATCAGATGATCGCTTTTAAAGGACCAAATCAAACCAAGGGTGTTTGTGTGCTCATGTGCACTGAAATCAAGAACACCCGGATGCAAATCGGAATCTGGTATTCCATCGAGAACTTCTGGAGAGTTAGAAATCCACTTTCTAAGTTTGAAGCAGCCTGACTCAAGAATCTGATCCAAGTTTGAGCAGAGAGTACGCGCTTTCTCAGGAGTGTCGGCACCTGTCAGAAGGTCGTCGACGTAGAAGTCCTCCTTTATGATTCGAGAGACTTCGGGATTTGAAGCCTCACATTCGATGCCCAATTGGGTTAAGCATCGAATAGCAAGAAAAGATGCTGAAGCGGTGCCATACGTAACCGTATTCAGGTCGTACGACCGAAGAGGCTCAGCTGAGGAGGGTCGCCACAAGATTCTCTGAACGGGCCTATGGTTAGGATTCACCAGAACTTGGCGATACATCTTCTCGATATCAGCTGATATAGCGAATAAATGCTTGCGAAAGCGAACAAGAATTGAAAATAAGTCTTGCTGCACGGTTGGGCCAACCATCTGAATGCTGTTCAGAGATTGCCCGGAAGTGGTTGCTTGAGAACCATTGAATACAACTCGGAGTTTAGTTGTCAGGCTTTCCTCTTTTAAGACTCCGTGGTGGGGTAGATAATAGGATATCTCGTTTGAATTAGGGTTTGAAACGGACATATGACCTAATTCAGAATATTCATTCATGAAACTCGAATAGCGATTGGACAAGTCAGGGTTCGCTTGTAACCGCTTCTCTAATGATAAGAATCTTTTCTGAGCGATTTGCAATGAATCACCCAATACCTCTACAGGCTTCTTGAAAGGGATAGAGACAACGAATCGACCATTCGCTTCTCGTTGAGTATTTTGCACGAAATGTGCCTCACAGGCGTTCTCTTCATTTGTGCGAACCTTTTCCTCTGGGTAATGTTCGAGTTGCCAAAACCTAGCAATGGGATCAGAAGCATCCTCGATCGTGCTAAGATTGCACTGTACAGGGTACGCAGAAGGGGGGCCTGTGGGGCCAGAAACAATCCAACCAAAACGAGTCTTTTGGAGGATGGGAAGATTTGGGCCTAGACCAATTTGTCCAATACAAAGAAGCTGCCAGAAAATGGGCGAACCAATCAGAATGTCGATGGTGCCCGGTTGGTCGTAGGACAGATCTGATAACTTGATGTTATCAGGAACCTTGAAGCTGTTTCGCTGGACGCGAAAACTTGGGGTAACACCCGTAATCTCATCGAGAACAAGACAGGATAGGCCAATGCCGTATGAAGTGTGAGGGGCTTGCAGCTTGATATCACACCTAGCCTTGATTTGAGAAGTGGCTTTACTTAAGCCAGAAACAGTAACGTTGACTTCGCGAGTTGGAAGCTTCAACTTTTTACACAAATCTGAACGTATAAAGTTCGATTGGGAACCGGAATCCAACAGGATTCGCACAACGTGAGGCGTACCATCATCAGCGATGAGTTTAGCGGTAGCCGTAGGTAAGAGTACCTGAAAAGCATTCGAACAGAATGCCGAAATCGATTGGTTTAGTTCAACAGGGGTTTCTGCTGACACTGCAGATCCTGGTTGACTAGAAGAAGCGTTCTGAGGCTTATCCTCATGAAGAAGTGTGTTGTGCCTTGATTTGCACTTTCTACACGTATATTTGGAGCTACAGAGGCTCGCAAGGTGACCCTGAGTTAGGCAATTAAAGCATACGCGGAGCTCTTTTGCCTTTGACTTTCTGTCAAGAACAGACAGCTTGACAAACTTATCGCATTTGTACAAGGAATGAGATCCTTTACAAAGTGGACACGAAGGGGTACCTGACACAAATGATTTCGAATGTACCTTGGAAGACTTTTCGGGTACAAGCTTGCTATCTTTTACTTCCAGAGTTTCTAGAAGATTCGCTGTATTTTGTAAGAATTCCTTGAACTCATCAAGATTAGGCAGGTCAGAACTTGACCGGTTTCTAAGGACCTCCCATTCACGAAATGTAGTGGGGTCCAGTTTTTTAGAAACTACATAAATTATAACAAAATCAAGAAGCTCGCTTTCGGTAGCTAATGATTTGATTGCTGCAAAATGCTTGAATAACATATCGCTAATCGTACGTAATTTAGTTGCAGATTCCTTACTGCAAGATTCAAGTTCAAAAATAGCCTTGAGGTGGTTATGAACCAGAATTTTTGGATCATTGTATCGATTGCACAATGCCTCCCAAGCTAGAGTATAATTACCCGCAGTAAACTCTAAACTTTTTATAATTTGGCTTGCATCACCCTGTAAACTAGCCTTTAAGTAATGCAGCTTTTGAATATTAGTTAACGCTTGATTCTCATGAATTAAACTAATAAAAATCTCACGAAACTCTAACCATTCTGAAACGTTCCCTGAATATTTGGGAATCGAAATGGCAGGAAGGCGTACAGCTTGATTATTGCAATGTGAACTGCAATTTGAATGCGTTGATCTTACGCTACCAGCAGGCGATCCAGAACGATCTAATGCAACATCAGACTGTTTGTTGTATTCATTAATCAAATATTCAGCTTGTGAAATTGCAAAATAATAAGAATCCTCAAATTCAACTTGTTGCTGCATTTCAGATTCTGTATCCTCACTGGTTTCTAAAATTTGTTCATGAACCGCATAATATTCCGATAACAAGGTGGCTGTATCATTCAATCTTTTTTGCAATTGAATAATCTGAGCGCTAGATAAGAATTGATCTTCATCATGAATTTTTTGCAAGGATTGCACGTGATTTGAGAAACGCGTAAGCTTTCCTTTAATAGAGCCACGTGCTCTTACAAGCGGATCCATAATTGTTGAAATTAAAAACAATTTAACAGGTCGAACTAACTTTTCGTACGCCTCTGGCGTGAATTTTGTACGCTTCTGGTACGCGGACCCAACGGGTCAACTATCTGTGATATTTCAGGCAAGATGCTACGCGTGGTAGCCTTACTACTTGCAGAATCTGAAATATTCTTTAATGATAAAACCCTTTCGCACGCCTCTGGCGCGAATTTGTTTATAACGCAGACAGCGCTTGCTAACAACGCGAGAGACTTGTCGCTTACGACGCAGAAAACGACCCCGGTACAACGCGAGATGATTAACTTGTGACTGCAGTATGAAACATGCAGGGGATATCGCTAACAAACGTAATAGCCTGGCATTTCATGCAATTAAAATGTTTATATGACTCATAAACCATTTGTTTACGCAATAGTACACAGCTGAAATTAAGCACACATGCAAACACAGACGCCGGTTTTCTGTTCCTACTACCGTCTCGCTTGCAGCTGCAATGCCCACGTGCACGAACTTGGCGTTGATAGCACCGTCTGCTGTCTTCCTTCCTCTCGTTACGGGCACCGCATGTGCCCTCTTCGTTCCACGCGTTGCTGCGAATATGAACGCTGCTTCCTTGCGGCCGATTGCATGCGATGCAATACAAACTGAATATGGTTTTGTACTTGCCAATGACCAATGTTGTCGAATGCTGTCGCTGTTGACTGGACTCGCAATGACCTAATGTGGTTTAATCCTGGCTCTGTAGGACCAATGTTTCTCGCACTAATCCGGATCGAAGGTCCAATGTTTGTAGCCTTCTCAGTTTTCCGTTATTTGGAAAATTCCTGATTGCCAGCTCGCCTTGGAATTTGTGGACTGCATGAATTGTAGGTTTCACTGAATAAATACACTCGTTGAAAGCCGGAAATATGTTACTTTATTAGCAATAAAAAACACATTGAACATTTGAACATTTGCAAGAATTAGCTTTCGTAGAGCTGACCGGTTTGCATGCTGCCACGTTGACAGATGAAACGTAAGTGCGGTGAACGGCGAGGCAAAGCCCGCTCGACCTTCTACTGCGCACAGTATGAATTCAGAATGCAAGAGAGGCGGCAAAAGTTTATAAAGTCCTTAACAAATATATACATAATTATTTGCCCTTTGCTACCGTTTAGCGAGCGCATTGAACACGAAACCCTCATATCTTTCGGTTTGAGGCTTATGAAAGATCAATATCTGCCAAAACAGAATCTGGTTCCCCCTGAAGTGTTGTTGGGCTGAAACTGATTTCAAAAAATGCACAATAAAAACCAATTTCTTTAAATAATATTCAAATCTGGCTTTAACTGCACACCTTTTATTAGCTGACGGAACACATTCTATCGCGCTTGCAAAAACTTCTCGCAGTTAATGGCAATTATAAGTTGATCCGAAAGTATTTTACCTAGAACTGATTGCTGCGTACCCTTGAATTCAGCACATCTTAGATTGCGTCAGTGACGGTGTACTACTGGGTAGCTAAAAATCCCCGATGGCGGACAGGCCTCGCAACGACTACAGAGTTGGCGACTACCAAAATGGACGCTTCAAACGTACCTTTAAATATGGCGCTTACATGTACACTACGTAAATTGCGTTCACGGAACTTGTAAACGCTTGTTCGCTGTACATTTCACTTGAATGCAGCGATTATTGGCTCCAAGGCCCATTTAGACTGCTTCTTATTATTTCGGAATCGCAAATACGTGCAGCTCTAAACTACGTTGCATGGAACTGACTTTTTAGTCAAAACTCTCCTCGCACACCACTGTAGACCCGGGAGTTGCATTTATCGCGGCACACACAAAATTTAATCGATGCACGCACTGAGACGGACTAACACTTTCGGTAATGAGAAAATACATTACTTAAATCTAGTTTACAATAATAAAACTGAAAAAGCAAGTTGGCTTATATCTTTAAATTTTAAAGCAAACATCACAGGCGAGGTACGGCCGAGGTTCGTTCAGATGGAATAGCACAGTTTTATGCATTTTCAATAGTATTCTGAGTAATAACGAATCTAGACCACAAAAGTAATATGAAATTTATACCCATTTCTTGCCCTCCAGCCGCCATCGCCAGACCGATAGCAAATATAGTGCAATCCTTGACATTGAAAGTGAATGTATTACAGCACCGTTTTGGCAATAAATTAGTTGTTATCGGTATAACTGCTTGCATAACAACTAGAAGCAAAGTTGCACCTTCACAGATTGATACTTTTCACAGGTTAGGTACTTGTACGTATATGAAATGAACGGAATATGAAAGACGTGATCACGTCATGCTTTAAAATACTGATATAAATCATCTTAGTAACGACTTATTTATCTTGGGCGATTATAAGGTTATTTAATGCAGTTTTATATAAAAAATGAGGAGAATAGCATAAGTATTCTCAACATTAATTTTAAAAGCCTATCGTTAGTTAAAAAGGTTAAAATTAAAGAACTTGGGCCGGTAGTAAATTTCAACCTGCAAAATAAAGTTGGAACTCGCAATTTTACACAACAGTTTCCTCTGAAAATCTACAAGAAAGTTTTCATTATTAAATACATTATTATAGTGTTTTGTTTTTTGACACTTACGTACATATTGCGTTGTGTTTTAATACTTTTTGTTCTATGCATATGACGCGCCATGCAACGTTATGAATTTATGTTTACTAGAATTTACGTTTACTGTAATTTACGCTATTAATAATGTAGCTCTGTGGTTCGGGTTCAGAGATTCCTGGAGTGATAAAAGGCTTTGCCAAAAAACTAGAAGGATTGGTAGTTTGAGACAAGAGGGTTGCTGAAAGCAGTTTTACTAACTCAAGCAGGAGGAGAGGTTTAAGGTTAGGTTAAAAAGCGCGGAATATAACATTGCTTACATGATGCGGTTCGCAAAAATGAAAAAAAGTCACGTAAACGCCTCCAGGTGCTAGTTACTGAATGCTGGTTTTGTCAGATACTGGGCTGGTGGTTCCTCGTTTATCAGGACTAAGCGAAGACGGCGGTGATTGGTGGCTTTGGAGAGCCCAAGGTTGCTTCCAGCTAGAGCTCAGGCTCTCGACTCGAGTTTGAAAGAAACAGGCTAAGTCTAAGTCGATGAATGAGTAATCATGAGCATGAATTAATACACATAAGTGGGGCGAACAGGGGGTTTGCCAAAACCGGCGTGTTGCTGACCCCCCACCTAAAACAATCGGCTACATCTTGCGGTAATCATCTGGCTTTATAAAATCTCTTGTAGGGGCCATATGTCTTCGTGTCGCGATTGGATGCCGCTGAATAAATTGTTAACGGTGATATCAATACGTTTTCAAACAATCTACAGGAACGCTAGACGTCACAGAAACATAGATAGGATGGCGGACAAGTTGAGAAAATTTAAGATGAGATGGTGTAAGCCCTTCGTCGGCAATTTGACATACTGTTGGCATTCATTTGAGACAGAAATCCGAATCAGAATTGAGCAAGCCAAATCAGCGTTCATTAAAATGAGTCAACTCCTTTGTAATCACCACCTGAACTTTGGTATTCTAATGATAAAATGCTACGTCTAGTCAACCATAAGACTTGATGTCTTCAAGATGTGACTGCTCCGCAGGATCCTCGGGATATCATGGACAGATCGAGTACGGAATGTTGAGCTTCTAAAATGGGTTAACCTTACTGAACGAGAACTCTTTGCAACAGTAAAGATAAGAACAATTGTTTAACGGTCATATACTTAAAGGTGATCGATACCAATTCCAAAGGCTGGTACTCGAAGAACGAATAGAGGAAAGGAGAGGAATCTGTCGAAGGGGCTTATCGTGGATGAAAAACATTAGAGCTTGGACCGGGATTAAAGATTATGCCACACTCTGCAACAGAATGCGGAATAGACAACTACAGGTTTAAATAAAAAATACAATATGGCTGTCTACGGATGTTACGTCTACGGCATACCGAGCTCTGTGGATCAGTGGTCAGCACGTCTGCTTAGCATTCGGCAGATCGTGGTTTCAATTCCTGTGGCCGTCTGCTCTGATCCAGGTTTTTATGTGGTTTTCCTGAGCCAACAGAGTACCTTCTCTGATGCGAATGCTGGGGCAGTACTTATCCACCTTTTCTGACGTCTTTTTCATTGTCCCCCCTTCTTTCTCTCACCCATCCCGAAATTCCGTTATTGGCTGAAGAGGGACGCAAGGTCCCTATAGCATCCCGCCCCCAGTTGGGTGAATTGAAATGACGTTAAACCTTAACCTTTACCCTCTACGGCACCGAAAGAAGAAGGGTTGGCATTCAGCGGTTTTTGCCGTGCACTCTTTGGAACGCCCGCTCCATGAATGACTGGGCCCCCGTGGGGGTCGCGGGGGTGTTTTTATGCCACTAAACACGCCGGCTTAAAATCAAGTTAACAATTCATCAATACTGTTAGCGAAGACTGTGAATGGGACAAAGAGCGCCGATAATGTGGTATTTTAAATTCAAAGGTGACAACGGACAGAAATTTGCATCCGCATCTTTAGATAACTTAAAAAATTGCCACAACCGAGTTTCGACCTCGAGGCCTCAAGCTCGGCAGCCGAGCAGTGTAGCACTATACCACTCTGACAAAAAAGTAAGGCGACTGTTTAACGGCTATTGCAGATAACTCAAATACAGAGCGACAAACAGATACAAAGAAAAGTGACCAGTTATTTGCATTAACATTCTACATAAACCAGCCAGGAAATCATCCTGATAGGTTATATTCTTTTAGACTTATCATGTTTCTCATGGATCCGGCGTGACATACTCGGCATTTAACAACTTTCCAATTCTTCTATAACGCCAAACTGGTTACTGTTTTCTCAAGAGTTGTGTTGTTTTATGCGAATTTTTATATTATATTGGGTTGGTCATGATTGATTGAGTTGTTGTGACAAAAATTCTAAATTTGTAAAAATGGTAGGGGTTGAAAGAGATGCTTTTGCAGGTTATATCGAAGTAATATTTTAAGCAAAGTTTTAAATGCTGTCTAAGAGTTGGTCTGGCAATGCAAGACTTAGCATTTTTAACCGGTTAAAATTATACTAGAACTACATGTTAAATATAATTTGATTGAATTTGCATTTGCATATCCCTTAATGAGAGAATTTTTGATAAAATAAAAACAAAATTGTCTGATATTCAGTAACGATTCTAAATACTTTTTTGCATAGTGATCGTGAAAGTCGTCTTTTTTTAACGCAAAATCGTGACAAAAAGTACACTTTTTTTAACTATTTTATTGAAATTTCAATTTGACAGTTGTCAATTCCGAAGTCCTTTTCGACTAAGTTTCGACCAAGAGATCACTAGGCAAAAAACTACGTGTACAACACGTTTTGAAAGTCCTTTTTTTCATTCATTTGCTTGATTATCTCGGCCTTCGCCCTCGTTATCAAACTGGAAATTCATGAAAAAAGTATGACCGGAAGTCGTTTTTTACTTAATGACAATGGTCGTGAAAGCCTCTGAAATCATTTCAAAAGTATGACTTTCAAAACTAATTATACAAATTACTATTACGTGCATTCTTTCTCGTATTTCAAAAGCGTTCTGTTTGCAATTATAGCTTACACGTTTGGTAACAACACTAGAAAGATCAACGATTTTTATCGTACAAGGCTATGCTAAACTAGTTTGTCGGAAAACTAAGGCATTTATTAATCTGTATAAATAATATTTGTGTTGTAATTATAAAAAATCTGGTGTGATACACTCACACAACTTCCTTTTACAGTGATCTTATAGTAAGTCAAAAATTTCATTTTTAATTTTTAAGCATTTGTCAAAAATTTTCAAAAATTACAAATTCTATAAAAACGGTACAAAATAGAGCGTTAGTTAAAGAGACAATTTTTTTCTAAAATCTTAAGCTTAATTCAAAAATGTAATAATATACCGGGTGTTCTATTTAAAATAGGAGTTAATAAAAAAAATAGAAAAAAAAAACAAGAGAAGCCCATTTTAGAAGTATTCAGCTGGAAAATCACCTAGCTCACATCAATACACATTAAAAATGTAATAAAAATGTAAAGTTTTAAAAAAATCGTTGTAGCCGTTTTTGGAAAAATCGAAAAAAACTGAAAAATTACAAGAGTAAACACCTACTTCCGGTTACGCGATTTTCTTCAAAAGCTTGCTGTCTCATCTACATAGTACACAAAACTTATATATGAAGTTTCAACGCCCTACATCTTTTCATTTTTGAGATATTCTGTTCACAGACACACAGACAGACAGACACACAGACAGACCAATGAAAAAAAATATGTTTTTTGGGATCAGGGGACTCTAAAACGTGAAGATCCGTTGAAAACTCAATTTCGAATTTTTGGGGTGAATCTAAGATGGTTCTCTAGTTCTTAGAAAACAAAAGAGATTTTTTTAAATCGAAGCAAATTTCACACTTCTTGCATCATGATTTCTGTTAACAAAATAGACCAAAATTTTTGTCTTTGTCTACCTTGCACTTTGTGAATGCAAATCTGTTTTACTTCCTTTTACAATAAAGGAAGTATTGGATTCACCCCAAAAATTCGAAATCGAGTTTTCAACCGATCTTCACGTTTTAGAGTCTCCTGATCCCAAAAGCATATTTTTTTTTCATTGGTCTGTCTGTCTGTGTGTCTGTCTGTCTGTCTGTGAACAGAATATCTCAAAAACGAAAAGAGGTATGGCGTTGAAACTTCATATATAAGTTTTGTGTACTATGTAGATGCGACAGCAAGCTTTTGAAGAAAATCGCGTAACCGGAAGTAGGTGTTTACTCTTATGATTTTTCAGTTTTTTTTTTCGATTTTTTTCAAAAACGGCTCTAAGGATTTTTTTTAAACTTTACATTTTTATTACATTTTTAATGTGTATTGATGTGAGATAGGTGATTTTCCAGTTGAATACTTCTAAAATGGGTTTCTTTTGTTTTTTTTTTTTCAATTTTTTTTATTAACTCCTATTTTAAATAAAACACTCGGTATATTGTTACATTTTTGAATTCAGCTTAAAATTCTAGAGGAGATTTGTCTCTTGAACTAACACTCTATTTTGTACCGTTTTTGTGACATTTTTAATTTTTGAAAGTTTTTGACAAATGGTTAAAAATTTAAAATCAAATTTTTGGCTAATTATAAGATCACTGTAAAAGGAAGTTGTGTACGTGTATCACACCAGATTTTTTTAATAATTATTTCTGTCGGTTGCTTTTGTTAGAGCATCTTTTATACAAAAACGCTAAAGCATGTAATGTTATTTTTACAGTATAACTAAAACAGCGTAAAATATCAATACTTATTTCAATGAGCTTAATTCCCTTTTAAGTAAAAAAAATGTGCCCATATTAATACATCCCATAGCGGTATTCGCAGTCAACAACATGCTGAGATCGTATCGCAGCACCTGACACATTTTGCTAATTTCATCCAATCTTGGTGTTCGTTTAAAATCAGCTCCTTAAGTTGGTTGGCCGATGAACTGCATACTTCTCGCGTTGAACTTTGACGGATAGTTCGGGCTGCCGTGCTATTGTACTCGCGATTACTTTATGAAAGTTACAAATGGAGTCGGAGTAATTATGCAGAATGATACTGTACCTGCCAACATCTTGCTTCGGAATAATAGCGAAAGCTTCGGTGTGAATTACGGAATTAATTGCCAGAATATGGTTAGAAGGCTGGATAAGTCGAGCGAAGCGAAGTTTGCAACGATAGTCAACTACGGGTGCTTATTCAATAAAACACTATTTATAGCAAGTATTAAACTGTTTAGCAATTAAATTAAATTATTGGCGAATGAAATATTTTTATTAACATATATCAATATTTAATATTTAATGGGTGCTATTGCGAGAAATGTGGCCAGAAATATGAAAATAAGAACAACAAATTAAATTAAATTAAAGTTTAGTAGAGTTTTGGGTCAGTAACTGATACAGAAATAAAATGCGTGGTTTATAATAGGTTCACATCTTTTTTTTTTGCATAAAGGTTAGCCTTGGATGTTTTAATTAAGTTGCATATGAACAGAATCGTAATTTTTATTTTGTTGTATAAGCTGTATAATCTTCCTACAGTTGTTATAGACAAAAAAATATTATTTATGCAGGGCAGTTCGGCTCGACAACCATTATTTTCCTTGATATTTTCCATTTCCTTTTCAAGTCTGGTTTTTATAATTTGCTCATACAGTGTACGAGTACTTAACGAGCTGGACACTATAATTCTAATCCCCTAGTAGTTTTTATGTACCCGCTTCCCTTTTTGAATATTGACGTAATTCTTGCTTATAAATATTACAACTTTAGTTCAAAAGAGCATTCAACAATCAACAAATCCACTCAAAAACAAAAAAAACGAAAAAATATCACTCACCACCCCAATTACATGCACCTGCTTCAAGAACACGACGCCACGTTGATAAGGCACATCCCAGCACATTGTTGTATCGTTGCTACATTACGAATTATGTAAAACGTTAGATCATTCCTTGCTAGTTCATAAGGGTTTTTGCTTTATACCTGTAATTACGAAATAAAGTGTATCTTTAAAAAGCTGTTCTTCGATTGGTTTATTTAACTGGAGCAGTCGGTAGGATAGTGCGCGGTTGTGGAAAATCCCTTTCGCATCGTGTCGGAAAAATTGAAACTTTTCGCGACTTAAGAGTTTCAACGTCTTCAGCGTAGATCCTGAACCATTTATTCGACGATATCGGAAACAACAGCGATCGGAAAAAAAACACAAAGGTCTACGAACTAAGTAGGTGCCAAATTTCTTTTTGCCTTTCCCAGGCCCTCGGTTTAAGGACTTTGGGGAAGATAGGGTAGTATACAGTCTATTGTAGACAATTTAGGATTTAAGAGGATATTTTTGAGTAAAACGTTTATTTAAAATATTTAACAAATAAAAAGTATTTATAATTAACGATAAAATAATATTTATGATTGAAATTGACGATCTTCTGGATCAGTTAAATAACCTTACGTTTCAAGAAAATCTAACAAGTTCGTACGTTGTTGAAATTGAGGCAGGCTATTCTAAGTAAGAATAATACAGCATTAAATAAGACGAGTACTAAACAAACTAATCAACCAGCTCAAATACAGTGGATTCTCTTTAAGTTTAAAACAGGTATTATTAAACCGTTTGATAGCGACAGCGATATTTAGAATAAATTTATCTCTCGTTGCGAAAGTTTAATTACAGGTTATAGTAAATTTAAAGACCCAGAGCTTGACCAACATATTTTCGAATTCATTCAAGAAAAGTTACTTGGTAGGGCAAAAGCGATGGTAGGTAATATAGTAGAATTGAATAGCTGGTCGAGTGTGAAAGAGGCGTTAGTGCAATGTTTTTCGGATCGTAGGGATTTGCTCTGCTTAGTGCATGAATTAACCAGAAATAGGTTCTATAAATGTGAACATTTACTAAATTTCAATAGCCGTCTCCAATTACTACGAAGCAACATTGCACAAAGAACAAGCAACGATGTTAAACTTAATGAATCAGAGAAATTATGCCGAATCAATCAATATGATAAAATTGCACTTGATACGTTCATTGCAGGTTTTTAAAGATTTCAAGGTAGTTTAAGTGATAACAGTAAACATAACTTTAAAATTAATTTTGACAGTAATAGAAACGTGTATCCGTTCAAGACAATGCTTCATACGTTGAACCGAATGGGTTTCAATCGCATTTTAATGTCCCTCAATATTTGCAAAACCAAAATTTATCAGTAAAGCCAGTATGGACCAATCAGCCTATAAATATTCAACCCAAACAACAACCTCCTAGAAGATACCACACTAATCGGGAAGTTTTTGGTCCCCCTCGTAATGTGTTTAGACCAAACCAAATTCCTACAAACCAATTGCCTAAACCGGAGCCCATGTCAACGACATCGCGACATCCAACGATGCTTTCGAAAAGATCTCCTGCACAACAATTTAATAAACCGCAATTTTAGAATCAAAACTCTCAAAATAATTTTCAAAATTTTCAGACACCCTAACCAAAAAAGAACAAACTTTATTATCGAAGAATTTTATGCAAATGCATGCGATAACGATAACGTAGATTCTTGCAATGTTTTTGACTCAGAAACTTTTAATTGCGATGAGATACAAAATGATCCTTTAGACTTTTAGATCACTATCAAATTTGCGAAAACGGTTAGAATAATGGACAATACTACAGAAATAACATTGAATCGGATACTAATGGAACTGAAAATTTCGCTTTAGACGGCCGAACACAAAAACAGCCCTAGCAGAAATAAGTATCTCCTCCCGTAATTCCTTACCGTACGTAGAATTTAAAAACCCAAAATTAAAATTATTGATTGATACAGGTAGTTCTACGTCAATTATTAAACCATCTGTAGTAAAGATCTTTATTCGCAAACAATTTAACACGCCAACACCGTAATAAAAACAGCTATTGGGAGCAGATATGTTCGATATCAGACAATAATAACAGGATTTTCGGAATTCCGTAATGACCACGAAATAGATTTCGTTTTATTTGATTTTCACAATTATTTCAACGGAGTACTAGGCTTAAAAGATCTTATACAAATTAATCTTAATATTGATTTGGTTAACAAAAAATTAATAGGGCGGCATATGCAAATTCCGTGTAAATGTCGACAACCCATTGATGTTAATTTTTTGCCTGGTAAATCCCGAAGAGAAGATGATTAGGAATCTCCCAGTTACTGTGGATAATGGAGAAATTTTAGTTAACGAAAGTAATACTGACACATTTTTCATTCCACAAGTTTTAACTTTTGTTAAAAACTGTTATGCACCCGTAGAAATACAAAATCCAACGCAAAGAGCAAATTCAGTAACCTTAAACGAACCTATATCAACAATTAGTTTTGAACCATCCTTATATTAAATTTATAAATTCAAATCGTTCACTAATCCTTGAGAAATAAGCAACCCCCAAATTGATAAAAGTAACATAAAAAACCTAATACGTACCGATCCCATGAATCAAAAAGAAAAAGCTGCTATTATAAATTTTTGTAACCAATTTTCAGACATTTTTCTTAAACCAGGCGATAAATTAACTTTTATCTCTAAAATTAAGCACGCGATATAGATACCTATACGTGTATAAACAAGAAGTGCAACGATAAATTCAAGAAATGTTAGAAAAAGGAATCATCAGGCCATATTATAGCCAGTGGTCGTCTCCTATTTGGATAGTGCCGCAAAAAATGGACGCATCCTGAAAACAAAAATTAAGACTACTCGTGGACTATCCCAAAATTAATGAAAAAATAATTGATGATAGGTACCCCCTTCCTAATATTAATGGTATTCTGTATGAATTAGGTAGAGCTCAATATTTTAGTACGCTTGATTAAGTTAGCGGGTTTCACCAGATAGAAATGAGTGAACGTTCTATTAAAAAGACCGCGTTTAACGTCGAAAATGGACAATTTGAATATTTAAGTGTCCCGTATGCATTAAAAAACGCTCCATCAAATTTTCAAAGAGTGATGGACGAAGTTTTAAAAGACCTGCTAAATAAAATATGTATGGTTTATATGGATGACATAATTATTTTTAGTACAAGTTTGTAAAAACATGTTCAAAACTTAAAATTTAGGTCATGTCGTGACACCAGATGGCATCAAACTAAACAAAAATAAAGTAGAAACTATCAGAAAATTTGCCATTCCACGTAAACAAAAGGAAATTAAATCGTTTCTCGATTTGTTAGGTTATTATTGTAAATGTATACAGAATTTTGCTAAATTAACCAAGTCAATGACCCAATGTCTTAAAAATATTTAAAAAATAGAACACACCAAAGAATTTATTGAATATTTCAATACATGTAAAAATATATTAACTTCAGAACCAGTATTAGCCTGCACTCTCTTAAAATAATCATCCAATTTCTTATGCATCCAGAACGCTAAATCTAACCGAAATAAGTTACTCGACTATTGAAAAAGAACTTCTTCCTATCGTGTGGAGTTGGAAATATTTTAGATCATATCTTTTCGCTCCAAAATTCGCAATTCTAACAGATCATAAGCCATTACAATGGAACCAAATTCATGTTTAATTAGGTGGCGTTTAAAACTAGAAGAGTACGATTATACTATCAAATACAAAAATGGTAAAAACAACAAAGCAGCAGAAGCTCTTTCCAGTAATTCACCAGAATTTGATTTTAACCCTTTAGAAACCTCTTCTATTGACAATAATCTAGAAGATATTACTCAAGTGGGTCAAGAGGCCCTAAATGAAAACCAACCACTTCCATATTTGGATAATGATACTATTTCCGAAATACTGGAATTATTATATGAAAATCATCCTAAAGTTAATGTAATTTCTGATATCCAAATGAAACCCCCTCTAACACCAAATCAAAACGACGAAACTGATCTACAAATAGTACATGCATCTCAAGAAAACCCTATTTGTACTAAACCAATAACAGAAAGGTCTTTAAACACATATAAGAATCAATTTTTTATAACAGACGGCGACGTAGATTCGATACAATGTCGAAAAAACGTAATTTTCGAAAATTCAAGGTTTTATATAACTGTGTCGAAAATTAACTTCAAATATCATGTTGTACAACTTCTTAAAGGGTATATAGACTCTAAACAGTCTAAACAAATATATGCCGCTTACTTTCAACATTCGTTATTGCCCAAAATTAACTACAATAAAACAATAATAATATTTTATAAAAACCAAGAAAAACTTGAAAATGACTTAAAAACTTTCCAGGCAGCAGTTCAGAGTACTATTAACGACCTCAGTACTTACATTACTTTTCAAGGTACAATCTCCTAATTGAATTTGGACTATCACATTTTAATAACTTTCATAGACAATATAGAAAATGCAATAGTATTCTCGAAATTGAATACCCTGCGTAATAATATCAAATTATAAACTCCGAGAGATCCTCAATTACTTGGAAAAATACACAGTAAAACAGAAAAACTCCGAAATTCAAAAATCTCCTCACGTACTACCAGTTTCTTGGGAACGCAAGTAACTTTTGTAAACTCTAAATTAGTTTTTGCTACACACGTCCCGAAGTCCTGGACTTCTACCATCTTTATCCAATTATCCAAACCCACCAAATTATTATTCCAAAACACCGATATTTGGCACTGAAAAACTCCAAGACCCAGTTCGAGAAAAATGAATGCTCAGTACTGGAAGCAGGGCCGTAGCCAGTATGACAATGTAGGGGAGGCAAAAAAAAAGGTTGAGGAGGCTAGCATAATTTTCTGTGTTACTTAACCCTTTCGTGGGATTTGTATATTCTGATCTATAAATAAAAAATATTGATGAAATAAGAAAGTGATTTCCATAGTATAAGACGCCGCAATAAAATATTTATATTTCTTAAAAAGAACACAACATAATAATTTGTACTTTTTTCAAAAATATTTATTCAGGTTGTTATGAAACAAAAACTGTAAAAATTACAGCAGATTTATGTGAATTTTAGAATTGACAGATAAACAATGCATTGGATATTTTGAGTTTTTATGACAGTACTAAATTTCTAAATTTCATAACTGAAACATCTTCCATCTAACATTTCGTGTTCATGAGCAGTTTTCGTACTGAAAAAACTCGAAATAAAATATTTAAAACAGTTGAAGTTTTCTACTTCTCGAACTGTTGAATTGAACTAATAGTCTATCCATATCAATGTCTTCAGTGCGCTCTTTCTCAAAAGCTGGCAAAATTAAATTTGCCATCCGCTGATGATGCATGGATTTTCTTTGTTCTTTGTTTATGCGGGTCCACACAGAAAATAAAGATTCATAAAGCAGGGTTGCAACCAAATGTACGTGCAGTTGCTCTCAACTGATAAGTATCAGGGAAAGCAATTCTTTGCTGATCAATGTCTGTAAATACGTCAACACTGCATGTGCCACTCTCTTTGTTTCTGGGCATTAAAAAAGTTTTTCCCGACCGCAATTTCTTCCGCACATGGTATAGTTAGTTATTCCTAGAGTTTCTAAAAATTGTATATTTTGAAGATCCAGATTTTCATCTTCTACACAAGAAATAGCTGTTAGCAAATCCTCGTTAGTAGAAAATATTTTATTAATTTTGATACAAAATAGTTTTCATGTGCAGATCAGGATTTTGATCGACCTTTCACCAATTCTTTCGGTAATGAGAAACTCCTTTAACAACGTAATTTCTTTCTTACGCCGGCGTGATGGTGGTTGATTTTCTTCAACTAGACTAAAATAGGTTTTGTGGACTTCTTGGATTATTATGTCATTAAAGGATTTTTCGTTTCTTAGGTCTTTTATAGTTAGTGTAACTGTTTATTAGTACCAATGCATCTTTTAAACTTGTTTTTCGAGCTTGCAACACCTTATCAGCTGGTTTTAAAATTTCCAGTATTTTTTTTCGTGTAAACCATTAGAAATTGAAGTATAAAATATTCGCTCAGCTGTTGGAGTGGAGATGTGACGTCAGACTACCATCTAACGTACTATATTTATACGAGCAAGCTTATCCGCCATTTTGAGTCACTGAAAGTGGCGGCAAATTCAAATTTTAGTTACTTTTCAATTTGCATACGGTAAGTCGGAAAAACAACTATCATGTCATTTAATTGTATCCGTCTTAAAAAAGACTGGTTTTTAAACAAATAAAAAGAAAGCAGAATAAATCGGAACGAAAACACTGTTAACTAACAGGCACGTGGTTCAAACTAGATAACTTTAATAGTACCTTAGTTCAAACAGTGACGAGTGACAGAACACAACAGAACTGACAGATACAGTTGACAGCACAGAGCAATACCTACACACTGTATAAAAAAAAAGCCGTTCACGACCTTTTTGGGACAGAGTTGGCTATTATTTTTTCTTTTCATGTTGGACTAACTGATTCGATGATGTAGCGGATGGAACTGTTTTTTTCTGTCAGTGTCTGTTCGACATTTTCTTGCCATTCTTCTTTCCATTAAACGATGCTACTTCCAATTTAAAAAGGACAGACCAAATTTAAAAGAACGCCAGTCGATGTGGAGACTAGAGAATATCCGGTAACAATGTATCTATTCAGAAAATATAACCTTAAATTGAAAACAACCTAACCTAACACAAAAAGTGTCAATTTCCATGAGGAAGTTTAGTTGCAACAGAGGTTCTGCCAACAAAATTACTAGATGGTCATAGCCTCACCTGACCCAAAAAGATCGTGAACGGCTTATATATAGATTTCAATAACCACACTTGGATGAAGACTGTAATTATAATTACCATCATAATGGAATGCACCAAGAGTTAAATCAGCGTACAGTGTTCGTCTGGATCAAGCAGTACGTACTGGAAGGGTTTTCAGTCTTGCTTGGTTGACAGACGACAGAACGTACGGTTACCGGTCAGCGCAGCCAACGGCTTGGCGCTGAAGTCCCTGTGACACAAAATCTAGTGGGATAAGCTTGCCTGGTCTATAAAGCACTCTACTACGATCTCAAGCACCTCTATAATACGAGCATGCTTGTCAGCCATATTGAATCACATAACAAAAGCGGCAAATTCAAAAAATTTGTTATTTTTCAGAAAATGAAGATACGTTAATGTCTATACGTTTAATAGTACTAATTCGAGGCTGAACAACCGGTCATGCTCGAAGATTTTGAAATCTGAAAAACAGAAAAGACCGTAAATAGTTCATTCAAAATGAATATAACCCACGAGTGAACTGTTTGACGTTGTAGGGCTATGTTTTGGTTGCATCATGGCCACCAACATGTAAACGCGAAAGTACTGTGATGCAAAGTGTTATGCAACTTGTGCGGCATGCGTCTGCTTGTATTATAAAGGGCTCTATTACGATCCCGCGCGATTTTGTTAATTCATTTTAGAAAAAATAAAAATAAAAAGTTAAATTAAATTAGCGACTAATATGCTAGGGGAGGCTAAAAAAAGGTTAGGGGAGGCTGAGCCTCCCCTAGCCTCCCCTTGGCTACGGCCCTGACTGGAAGAAACATTTTATTGCACCGAAAACTTCATTGTGGAGGATAACTGCACCCTCAGGCGTCTCGAAGGCAGACCAGCGAAAAACTGTCACGCACTCGAAATATTCATAGAGTTCATCATCAAGCAAGTCATCCAAGAAGAAGTGTTGATAATTCCTGCAAATCAAGAAAGGCTTTTTTCCAAATGCAAATCAGGCCAATATTTAGAAATAAAGCTCCCATCCCTAATAAAGATTCCCAAATTGTACGAAATCCAAGTGGCGGGCAAGAAATTTATTAATGACGTTAAATTGCAACAAGGCAAACCACTCATATTACAGAAGTTTGGCATGGGAAATTTTGAAATTTTGAACCAACACAAGACTTTCAATTTTACAAAACTGGACATAGAAGAAATGTATCAAATTAGTGAAATCGCAAGGCAACTAACACCAATCAAGCAGATCGACTATCCGGTGAACACCACCCCAATTATTAGCACCCTAATTGGCCTACTAATTATCGAAATCATTGTGCTGTTTATATTAATATTTAGAAAACAATGCAAGAAATCATTGGAAAGTCCAAAGAAAGTCGAAAAGGAAAATCAAAATGAAGCTGAAGAAGTGGAAGTGGTCCAGAATCCAAAAAACAACTGTTGTTTTTGTATCTTATTAAAGAGAGAAGAGTTACATGCACCTGCTTATCAAAAACACGACGTCACGCTGACAAGGCACAGAACAGAGCATTGTTATGGCTTATCTCTTTGCCACATTGCGGACTATGTAAAACGTTAGATCATTCTTTGCTAGTTCGTAACGGAGTTAACACGGTTTTTGCTTTATACCTGTAATTACGAAATAAAGTTTATTTTTAAAAATCTGTTTTCCCATTGAATCATTTAACACCCTACTCAAACAAAAAAAGCGAGTGGCAGATAACAAGGAATCCAGCTACCAAAAATTAAATGAACAACTTCTGTCATCGAGTAAAACGTGGGTTAGACACCTATAGAATTAATTTATATAAAATTTTTATAATTTACAATCGAAAGATTCAGGTCTTTGGAGAACTACAAGGAGAATACTACGTAAAAATTAAGAAATAACCCTCTATTACTATAAGAATGCACGATACCACACTGATAAGTGTAATATTTTTGCTGATCATTTAGAACGCATCGCCAGACCACAGCAGCAAATATAACATGGCTTTTCAAATAGTATATTAAATCACATAGCAACACATATGCATCAGTACGGTGTCGAAATGAATCCAACATTTCCAATTGAAATAGCTAGTATCATTACCACGTTACTAAACAAAAAATACCCGAGTTATGATCCAATAACAAACGTCATACTAAAACATGGAACTGAGAAAATGTTAATTCTTCTAGCAATGCTGTTTAACGCATGCCTACGACTTGAGTAGTTTTTCAAGAACTGAAAGCATTTGTTACGGTCTAAAATGACTTTAACGACACTGCGCCAGCCCATGCGAAATTCCACGAAAAAGCTAGACGGCCAGCGCGGACGATATCACTCAAATTCGGGAGGGTAACTCACATAGGACCGCCGCCCTGTCCGTAACAAAAAGTGCCGACTAGACTCAGTGAAGCAAGAGGTGGTTCAACACGAGATAACACACGGGCAACGGTAAACAGTGCTAAATTAGATTGAGCGCCACCCAGTTCCATCAATATGAACGAAAATGCAACGGTAAGCCCACAAAGAAACCGGAAAGCAAATGTGCATACCTTTCAACTTTTCACCTTGGCAAAACTCAAAAGCTAAACGCAATGTAGTAGAATCGGTGTGCAGCCCTGCGACTCCCCGGCACTGCGACGACGGAGCGTCCTTACCTACCTTTGACGCTTATAACTTCATGCAGGGTCCACCTCACATCGATTTTACACTGCGAACCATTCAGCCTGAAAATATGCATGCAACAGGCGTAAGGAAAACACAAGACAACATAAGACAAACCGATCTATTAGCCTAATGTACACATATGGTCCAAAAGTACATCAACACATATAATGATTGACGTTCGTTAGCGTACAAAATACAAGGAGTATTCTATTACATCTGGCCCAAAATTGGGTCACTAGCGTTAATTTAGTGCATGAAACATGACAGCGGAACACGGACTATAATTGTAACGGCTAACATCTACAATACACGCTACCTTTTGTTATTGCAGTATCACCTGGCTCTTAACTTGGTGGCAGGACTTTGCCTCACAGCTGGGAATATCGCAAGGCTGCAGCTGCATTCGTTGATGACGCAATCCAGAATATCTTCGCAGAACATGACGCGACGGGACCCGCATGGAAACAAACAGGGTGACCTTTTGCACGCCATCGTGCGATGAATCCAACGTAGAAGTGGTAATATGCCTGCACGGCACACGAGATTACCAGGACGTTGGTCGATAAACAGAATGGAGCATTACCAAAAACCACACAACTGCACAACTGCGCCCCTCAACGGCTCAGAAAGTTCTCTCGACAGGCCACTTTCGCGACCGGAGCCACGGGATGGCTACAAGCCACACTTTAAGGACCCGCTCGCAGTAACAGCCAGCAACTAACTTTCAATACTGACTGACTAAACTCCACTCAATCACGTCACCCCGCCGACAGCGAAGGGCGGCCACAACGCAGACAGACGGAGACCAAGCGAAAACCATTCAAAAACCTCTCTGTCGCTCTCACGGACTCGCGTTTTAAATTCAACCAAGACGCGCTGAAGTTTGCCACAACTGTAGAGCGATAACAAACACAGGTGTTCAGCCACAGCCCGTATCGAGGGCACAGCTGCGTGACGGGATAATGCCAAAACTTGCACAACATTCGAACCACATTAAAATTAAGCGGAAAGGTATTAAAGAAAGCTATATACAAGCGGGGTCGTAATCTTGAAATATCAATGAATAACTCATACATACGTGAATTTTGAAAATGTCCTGACACATTATTACATCTTAATGTGACTAAAACCTGGTAAAAACCATAAACTGGCCACTGGATATAGAACAATCAGCCTACCACCTACAATGTTCAAATTATTTGAAAAATAGTACATTTTAGATCAACAAAAGAAATCTATAGTAATAATACCATACCGTCCTTTCAATTTGGTTTGAGAAAAAAAATCTGAATACCTAAAAGCTGTATTGTTCTCTTTTCTCGGTGACCGCATATTTCAAATAAGAATACATAACTCGACTTCGACTATTAGAACAAGCAGTGTTGGAGCACCACAAAGAAGCAAATTTGGGCCAATTTCTTTTAATATTTATACCGATGACATACCAGCTATTCAAGCTGATCTACTAATGTTTGTAGAAAGTACGCCCATCCTTATAAAAACGAAATAAACTTAGCTGTATATCGACTACAAGTTAGTTGGTTTATACAATGGAAACTACAATAAACAACAACGATGGGTGTGCTGTCAAAATCTTCACCGTTTGACGAGCAGATGATCCACCGACTATCAAGAATCAACGAAAATAATATGCAACGGAAAAATAATGAAGAAAGGTGTACTCTTGGATACTCGCTTAACATGGAGAACGCAATTAACAAACTTAATTAGGGTTACTCCACACTAGCTCAACTCTATCCAATTATCAATTAAAAGTCAGGGCTAAAAGTTAATTGTACTTTATGGCATTTCATGTGGTAATGTACTACATTTCTACATTCAAAATCGCTTACTAAAGTGGTATTTTGCACCACAGCAACCATTACAGCATAGCAACGGCGATTCGTTTTACGTTTGGCAAGACTGGACTATATTGTTGTTGACGCTGTCAGTCTATGTCATATTTGAATTTAGCAGATTAGGTTTTGTGTCAGTCTGTCAAGATTGGCGTAAAACCTAACCTGTGAATTTCGAATTTGACATTGACTTACGGTATCACCAACAATACATTTCAGTGCTGCTAAACGCATAACATTAACTGGTGCTGTTTATTGTGTTTCAGTACATAAAAACAAGTTCTGCTCGGCTTGGTTATGTTTTGACATTCATTGTCACTTTTATAATATAAACAATTAATATTTCACATTTCTATATGAATTGCGATAAAATAGTATACGAAACGCGTTAGAAAAGTGGTTTTACTGAACTCGTATGGCTGTTTAAGTACTCGCTTATGCTCGCACTCAAACCAGCCATACTTGTTCAGTAAAACGTCACTTTTCTAAACTTGTTGCGTAATATAGGTACTATTATTACTGTCTTCTTCTATTATATGCTTGTGTCGTTTGGAGCAACGCGTCATCAACAAACATTCATAAGTTAACGTCGAATGGTTTGTCAGTAGCAAACAATTGCATCGAGACCTTGGGATTGTAACAATGCCTTTCTGAACATATTAAAAACCTAACAGTGAATTTTCATGAAACTTTAAATCGATGTGAAAGTGCGGAGTTTTATAATATAAAACATCCACAGTACACTGAAACGAGAATTACAAGACATTTAATTTAGGTACCTACACTTACATCAAACTATCAAATCTATGACTAATTTGTAATACACTAATTAATAATGTATCTTTTGTCAACATAATTAAGTTTAGCGAAAGAGTACATGTGAAGTACTCAGATGTGACTACTGATAAAAATTAATATTTCGCAACTGCCATGAACTACCATATGTCATTGTTGAACTGACATATTTCAAATAAAAAAAGGCTTGTTTCCATTCTGTGCGGTTGTCTTCTTGTCGGGGGGTTTTCTTCCGGGGTTTTTTCCTGGTTTCTTTTCGGTTTTTTTTCCGGGATTTGTTCCGAGTTTTTTTCCCTAGATTCGATACGATACGCCCTTCAGCTTATATTTTATTCTACATGCAACTAAAACGATAGATATTTTTGAAAATTTCTTGAATGAGCAAATAAATCTCTACTTCGACTTGTTTACCTGTTTACAGCTGGGAACGGAAGGATTATAAATAAACATCTGCCCTGCTGTTACTGCTTAAAGTGCCTGTCTGTGTATTATTTATGAGCTTTTAGATAAATAGAGCTTAACATTGAATAACTATTTGACGTATTCTTGAAAATGCGTTGTGCCTAAAATTGTAGTTACAGTTTTGTATTAGAATAGGTAATTGCTGCGTAAATAAGATAATAACTTTTCAAGTTCACACTATTTATTCTTTGTGTTTAAAATATAACAATTCTGAATTTTGTGTTTTGCTCTAACTAATTTTAACAGAAAGCTTACTATTTATTTAAAACTCTACCCTATTATTGAATACATGGGTAATTACTGTGACATCTTTTCATTGAAACATTTTAAGATCACACGGAATACGATGTCTATAGACTATTAGGATTTTACTGTTTACAGCTTCTATTGCTATGTGTCATACAATTCCGGCTAGGGTGATATTGCACATCATTCACAAATAATCCTCTTATCCGTTAAAACCTTGAAGGGTCTGAATGCGTTTGCCTGACATCAAAATACCTTGTGGTTTTAAGTAGATATTAAAATTTACAAAAAATCTGTTGCTATACAGGGTGGAGCACAATTTCACCTCGACAACGTTGGTATCTTACAACACATAACAGCCATAAATAGGTAAGTATGCAATTATTAGTGAATTCATCATTCTTCTATAAAAGAATATGAATATACCTAAACCAAAGTTTGAAATAGCTATTAGGGGATCACATCCTTAAACAACAATTCTTATTTCTCAAAAAAGACACATATTTTGCAAAAAAATAAATAACTATTTTGGCTGATTTTATGAAAATACACAATTCAGTACAGCAATCAATGATATTTTCACAATATATGACACTTTCGCCGCAGTAATATGGAAATCTACACCTTAATGTGGATTCAAATTTCACGGTTGTTTCACATTTTTTATTTACACAAGTGCTTAATAGGAAAACCGATCCCGTTCATATTTAGAATGTTCCAACGCTCGTTGTGGAATAGAATACCACTACCTACATATAACGGAAGAAATAATAGCCAAAAGAGGCGTGAGGCAGGTAGGTGAATTCTTGCGTGTTTTTTAACCTATATTCAGGGGAGATATTGCGAGAAATTTTGGAGAAAAAGTACGTAGGTAAACATCAGATGAGTTGATAGAATAATGTTTCAGAAAACCAGGAAACACGAAGAATAGTTCATATTGTGCAATGTAGAGATTGAAAAATCTAAAAAATGTAACTATATTAAAACGATAGTATTAAATGAGACCAATGACTATATAGAAAAGATCAAAAATATAATTTGTAAAGCTAGAATCATATTAGTTCCTATGAAATAAATATTCTGTAATGGGGATCTAAACGTATCCCAAGATGTTAAGTTTTATCCATTTTATTGTACGGAATGGAGATTTGAACTTTGAACAAGAATACCCTGATCAACTTGAAATCGTTCGAAATGAGGATATTTAATAGTTATTTAAGGTATAAGTGTGTTATATTACAAATAATTCACTCGAGAAATGACCCCGTTCGGCCTGGCGGCTCGAGGGCTCAACTTTTCTCTCGTGAACTATTTGTAATAACATACCCGTGCCACAAAAATTTATCCAACAACTCAATAAATATCTAAAAAAACCTAAATTTTGTATTGACAGCCATGAAAAGTCATAGTAACAAATTGGAAAGTACCGAGAGATCAAATACATTTATAATTAGCGTCGCCTGTGATTCATTTTATACGTTTGGCAGTATTGAAGTGTATTGTCAGTCTATGTCAAACTCAAGGCTAGTAGGTTAGGTTTTGTTTGTTATTTGACACAGACTGACGCAAAACATAACCGGCAAATCTGGAATTTGACATAGCTTGAAAGTGCTACCAACAATACAGTAGTGAGCTAGCTGGTTTTTATCTCACTAGGGAGTTATGCTTTATCTCACTAGTAGGTTATTATGAGCCACATTAGAGGTCTAAAATTGCTCTAGTAATGGCCTTATAACTAGGAGGTGTTGGATAAAAACATTAAGGAATTCTTAGAGAGACAAAAGAAGTAACAACTGTTTCACACTGTTACAAGTATAAAAAATCAGTAAAGTGGTTTCCACGAAACTTCCCTCGAACGAATTTGATCAATTTGTAAATAAAAAAATGTAGCCCTTTGCGATTCGAACTCCGCGCTACGAGGCGAATATTTCTAACTATTTTCTTGTCCGCGACGAGTTTCTGAAGCATTATGAAGCACCATTCTATTATGTCCCATTTGTGGTGCTTACCCTGAATCTGTTAGGTCTCATTTTCGCCACTGATAAAGCCTGTGCTGTGTGCAAACTATTACTTGTATCTATTTCTCAAGTAGAGCAAAACTAAATAATTTTTTTAAGGAGCTGAACCTGTATATATTTCTCTGATTTTTTTTTTATTTCATGCCAAGTAGACATATAATATGCATGCAACGTATCGTCATTCTTCAACAAATAGTTTTTGAGTTATACACCCAACAGGCAGACAGACAGAGATGTATATTTTCGCTTGTACTTCTAAACGTGTATTCCGGAAAACTACTGCAAAAGATTTTCTGCAATGTTGACCTAATATAACGACACTTTGTTGTCGTTTTAGACGTCAAAATGATGCATATATTCGCAATAGTTGCAATATGAGATTTTATATTGACACTAGTTGCAATGTGAGATTTCATATTGGCACTAGTACTAATATGAAAATTTAGAAAAACTTTTTCGATTTAAGTAAATGTATTTACTACAAAAATTAATGAGTCCAAATTACAGAACACGTTGCAAAATTACTGTTTTTTACACACAAAAAACACTTGAATTTTACAACTTGATACAGAATTAGCTATTTTTTAACTTGTTAGGAAAAGTTCGACATTTCCAAAGCAATTTACTTCTGTTTGAGTTAGGAAATAACATACATTTTTATACTTTCTTAAAACAGTTAGGAAATATATATTTCCCAACTGTTTTTTTTAATTTGTTAAAAAATGACATACTTTACCACATCTTTTTTGAAATAGTTAGGAAATGAATATTTCCTAATTGTTCTCAAAAACAGTAAAAAATAGAGGTACATACTCATTTATTGATTTAAATAATTGACTCTTTAGAAAAAATATTGTGTCTGCCACGTCTGGAAACTATTCCACCACTTGACTATTGTTATAGCTCCACTTAGTAGCACCTATTATAAGTTATAATTGATTATGTAATAATGATCTTTATTTATTTAAATGATTTCATGTTATAGCAATAATCATTATATTTTAGCTATTACATCTGACTTTTACTATACTTTAGTGTATTTTCAATCAATTCTCTTTTAAATTGATTTTTTTTTGTAACTTATTTGCCCTGTTATAATTATGGATTATCAATTTTATTAAATCGCTAACTCCGGTAGAAACATTTTACTCTTACTAAAACACAGGTATGATTCGCTCATAATTTAGACTGCTTCTATTCCGGAAATTTGATTCTCTTATTTCATGACAACTTAAACGTCTGTCACCTGTCACTTTGAATTATGCAAGTGCAAAATCAATTACAAATACTTTCCCGTTACATTTACTTGTCACTCAACAAAAATCAAATAGTAAGTACTTCCCTCTTTAAAATTACCTCACTTCACTCTTTCTATCTTTTTCTTTCAGTTTTTTTTTTATTTAAATACCTGTATTCTGTCACCCGTTCATGGACTCGATACTCTGCTTTACCAAGATAAACGCATCCAGCAATCTGACAAAGATCTCCCAACGTCCAAACAAATCCCTGTCCAAATTCCACAAAAAAAAAACACCTGGATCCACAAAGACTTCCTGACCAAAAACACGACAAGGCACCTACCAACTTTCTCCAGTAGTAATGTCAGCAGAAAACACCATCCACGTTGTCCTACCAAAATCCTCAAGCCTCCGACGACCTAGTATCACGAACCTTGACTAGATGCAAGTTACAAGATGTCATTTCAATAACAAGCTTGTCGAATTAGAACTCTTTTAGATGAAAACCCCCCATTCACCCCATAAAACGCTCACTCTGCTAACAATCTCGATGTAAACCACTTCCAGTAAAAACCATTCCTTGTTATCCAATTTCATATGATGCAATGTAATTTGACAATAAACTCGGTTCAGCATCCTCTTCGAGAAATTTGCTTTTGTAGATTATAACTGTATTACTTAGGCATTCTCACCGGATTCATTTATTTTAATCCTCTTTTTCTTCACACCTTTTAATCTTTTGAGGTTTACTTTTTATTTACACCACGCCAATTTTAGTTTAATTAATAACCCATTTATATTCCAAACAGCTTTTAAACTTTTATAAAGGGTTTATTTTCATAATTTTAATCGCTTACAAATTGAATTACATGTTTTTGTATCAAATTATTTTTACATACTGATAAATAAAATTATCTTCTTAGCGATTTTGTTTAGCATATATTTCATAGTCCAACACACTATAAAAACTTTTATTTATCTAACACCCACTATGTTGAATGGGATTTCTCGAATAAGTATTTGCCATTAATTCCCCGCTTCATCTCAGATAATAATTAAATTATGTTAGAATCCTACTGTTTCTTATTTAGCTTCATTCAATTGATTTTTAAATTCTATTTCCTTTCTTTACCAATTCATTTTAATAATTTTGATATCCTTTTCATACTTAAATTCATCTTTGTAATTTTTAATACTGTATTCTTTTAACCTTATTAATTTGATATTAAACCCTTATACTAAAGACCATAACAATATATTGGAGTAAAAATACGGGAATAAGAAAAGACAGAAAATAGACACCAAATACGCTGATGGCAAAGTCTTCTCTCAGATAATATAAAAGATCTTCAGAGATTACTAAGTAAAGAAGATTAAAGTTATGATCGCTGCAAAACTAAGAATCACAAATCGAAATAATCATAACCATTGCCAACCTTCACAGTAAAAATGTACATAAAGAAGAAGATAACAGAAAATTAAAGTTCTATCAAATTTTGCATGGTAGATGTAAAAGCGAAATTTTGGTAATATTACGTAAAAACATATTGCACATAAAAAACTGTTTCTAACGTTAAATTTAATACAGGTGCAGTTAACTTATTCTATAGATGCCAGATGCAATTTTGTTGAGGCTGTACTAAAGTATGATCAAAAATTATTTTCATCTAGTATGGTCATGGAATAGTTCCTAATTTATGAATGCAACTATGTTTATACTTAAATTTCAAACTTGACATTTGATTTTTAAGTGAGATCTAGTTGCATTCATAAATTAGGAACTATTCATGGCCATACTAGGCGAAAATAATTTTTGATCATACTATATTTCTCACTTTGGTAAAGCAAACACATCTTGATGTGTTATATGAAGAATAAAAAAATATACAGATTGCTCTTAGCCCAGTAATTAAAATAATCAAGCGAGGGTTGATTCTAGAAATTAGATGCCTGCAATGCCTCGGCCTCAGAATTAATAATAATTAATTCTCCGCTCATTAAACGCGCATATCACAGTGAATATGAATAGACATTGATTGCGACAGAAGTTAAGAATGTTAACGGAATGGTTCTGTTCGTAGCCGTATCGAGTAAACAGCGCCATTGTTAAATGAATTTTAAGAACTTTCACAGTTATAAATTTATGTTAGGTTTAACTGGCACTGCATTGTGGTATTTTATAGCTCGAGCCATTTATTGGATCGCAACAAAGCAGTCGTACGTTTACCCGAAGAATACAAAGGGAGCATATTGCTAATCAAATCAAAATAGATAATGCAATTTACACTTCACATCCTGCATTTGCACTTACACAGATGTGAAGGATAGGAAATGCCACTATAATGTTTTAAATCAATTTTTGTGCCAAACTATTACCTAACAGTATAATTTAAAAATATGAACAGTTAGTAAACTTAAGTACTAGTTATATATTGTAATTGTTATTATTTTATCACACGAAACCTATCAATTTGTACATGTTTACACAATCAAATTATACGAAGTGTTTATATTATTCGTATTCTATTGATTCAGAATGATACCATTTACCATCGATTTGGCTTTGAGAAACAGAAGAGTGTTACAAATGGCAGATAGGATGATAATCAGGCTGCAATAGCACGTCTAGATATCAAAAACTGCCACTGCATGAACAGGAGCATTGGCATGATGGAGAATTTGGTTTTCAAATTCGATCGTACATGTTCTTTCTTTCTAGCTGTTTTGTTATCTGCCCATGTTATTACTGTTCGTCTACTATGCTGTCTATGGTGAACTACAATACGTTTCTGCCTTCGAGAAATATTTAGTATAATGTAAAAGCAAATGCATATCGCTACATAATGTATTTGTATATTTGCGACAAAGGGCACGCAAAAGTAAATGTTTTAACACACAGTTGGGACGCTTAAATATATGTTTTGTTAATACACTTATTCTAATACGAGTGAGTCACCCGAACTACGCTTCGGTTCGCTAAATTAAGAGAGATTCATCCTTTATCTAATAGACGTGTCCGTCTGGGACGCAGTTTTGTCTGTCTGGGACGCCGTTTTGTCTGTCCGGGACGTTGTTTCAGCAGCCAAACCGTAAGAGATAGAGAAAAAAGTTATGAAAGTTATATGTTTGGAATGGTCATGTCAGGTCAGGAACCGAATTTCAGTCACGTGACACTTCCGGTTTTCGAGAAATCACAAAA
The DNA here is from genome assembly GCA_940337035.1 of Agriotes lineatus. Lineage (NCBI taxonomy): Eukaryota > Metazoa > Arthropoda > Insecta > Coleoptera > Elateridae > Agriotes > Agriotes lineatus. The sequence continues at coordinate 36,828 of CALNHX010005699.1, forward strand.
AAAGCCGTTTTTCAAATAGAACGCGTATTAAATAAAAACTGTTTCAGCAGCCAAACGGAGCTGCGATCCTCTGCGCCTTAAAACGTCGATCGGTTAGGCAACCACTTTGACAGCTTCCAGAATGTTCCGATGCCCTCTGCGCCTTCAAACCTCGATCGGTTAGGCAACCACTTTGACACCTTCCAGGTCTGGGTACAGTTTTTATTTAATACGCGTTCTATTTGAAAAACGGTCGTTTTTGTTTTTTTTAAACGAGACATTTGTCTCACTGGACTGCTAGTTAACATAAATTTAAAAAAAAGTATGCTTCGGCCGGGAATCGAACACGGGCCGCCCGCGTGGTAATCGGGCATTCTACCACCAGACCAATTCTGCTTGGTTGAATGAAAAGCTGCTGTAATAGCATATGAACATAGTGAATCACCCGAGGCAACAGCTGCCGCAGCAAAGCCCACGCCCATAGACGCAATTTAATTAAATTAAAATGTTTTCGCACTTTTTTTGAAAATAAAAACCGGCCTACGATCTAAGTCTAAACATTAGCAAACTTTTAAGCCATCATACAACGTAATCGGGCCAGTATCTTCGGAGGAGATAGCGAACAAACATACATGCAAACATACACGCAAACAAACACGCAAGCAAACACGCAAACAAACACGCAAACATACACGCAAACATACAAAAAGAGCACCGATTTTATGTTATAAGATTAGTACGGTTTAATTTTGACATTTTATTTTGCTATTCAAAAAACCGGATTTCAAAATTAATTTCTAACTAATAATTTTACATTACGCTTTATTATATTTACTACTGCCAAAGCCAAATATACCAGCTAGTTTAAATTCGTATCAAATACGAATACAAACTGCAAAATGCGCCACTGTATTTAAATATGAAATAAATCTTTATAATATAGTTCCACTCTGTACACATTGAAAGTCTAGTCTTCGTTTCAAAACAAGCAGGATATTTGGGAATCAAGCTAACGTTGTGTAATGTAGCGCAGTAAACCCTTAATGGCAACGCATGTAAAAATCCCCAGATTTAAATTCCTACATTTTCATATCGGGGAGAATTTCTGGAATGCGGTGATTGTATGTCTAAATGCTTTTTTAAGTTATTAATGCTTTGTGTCTGCCCCTGTGTTTCACAAGAAATGTATCGCCTCTACTGATAGTCCAAAGTTGAGGTACCATTATCTATAAGAACACTTATTAGACATTAAGTTCCAAACAAATTATCTCACTCATTAAGTAGGAAATAAATGAAATACCTTCTTCGATTAAAACATGTTCAGTGTTAACATCGTAACTATTATCATTGTGATAGATACAATTCAATAACAATACGAAAATAAACTCACTCCTTGATATTAGGCAATTCATAGCCCTTCGTTGGGACTTCAAATACAAATAAGACGCCTTAGTATTTTTTAAAATGATTTGACCTTCTTGTTCGTCCAGTTAGCTCAGTACATATTAAACTGTTAATTTATCCCAACTTCTAGCTAGGAAGCAATATTATCTGCTAAAACAGGAAGCTGCCCTGCTCTTGTAGTATTCTCAGGGCAGTAAATAACTTGAAAAAATATGCATAAGAAAAGTCAATTTGATTACACAAATAAACAAATATATATATTTTCATTAAAAGACTGAACGCACTAACCCATGCGCAAATACTGAAATCTAAATGCACTACATGAATTCGAATTGAATTCGCCGTACAAACTATTTTGCGTACGTATTTATTGTTCATTAAGCGCATTCCTTTTCAGTGGTGCAATTTTCGCCAGTCAATTTAGCGTATTGGGGTGGCGCTAGACCCCAAATGATTGGCATACGCCAATAACCTTGAATGGCGCGATACATGAACATTTTCTACGACTACGGGGAAGTCCCTGCTGCAAGCTCGATCGGATTTCTGGCGGATTGAGTCATAGAACATTCGTGACGTCACGAAATCCCTTACTTTGTCGCAATTGCGTATTTACTCAGCATACAGCTTACTTGACACTTGACTTGCTACTTACAAACACTATAGGCAGCAAATTCTATTTCGGGGCGGCTCCAAGCCGCCTTTATTTAGCATGCACGTTGAGCCAGCAGGGTCGTGCGTCTTGAGGCTAAAAGCGCCCGCGACTGGCTTCAGCTTTCCGTTGTTGCTCGAAGGATCTACAGGGTGTTTTTGATGTACACGTACAAAAAAATTCTGAGTGGTTGTATGCTTATAATTTCCACAACAAATATATCTTTAATTATCTGGAATGATGGTGGAAAAATTCCCTTTTCCATTTCCATTAGCGCCACTGATTCATTATTGTGTGATTTTAGCTTATAATTATTTTTTTTGTTGAATCCTAGCGGCCGTAGTGACAACCGAAGGAAAGAAGTACAGAATGATAAGTAGCAGATCGTAATTATTAATTTTTCAAATCAAATTTAAATAAATGGTTATTTTAAGAGGAGAAGTTTGTGCATGTGTTTGTACAGTTCTACTATCAGGTATTAACACTTAACAACTTATAAAAATATCATGAAAATAAACTCCAAAACCAAAAACACAAAAGGAAAACTCCCTGCTACTACTTGAGAACGCATCAAATCGTTAAAACTACGAAAGGTGTTGAAAATGCCGTCCACCGTTGGGCACGCATGTTTGAGCTCGACCAATTAACGATTGTTGGGTTCGCCTGAGTATGTTTGAAGTGCCTCTAATCTCTTTTGCAACATTTTGGACGCGATTGATTAGCTCGTTGACTGTGTTTACAGGTGTTGCATAGACTAACTGTTTCATGTAACCCCACAAAAAGAAATCACACGGGTTGAGATCTGGAAAACAAGGGGGCCATAATACTGGTGCATCCCTTCCTATCCATCTTCCTGGGAAGTTCTGATCCAACCACCTCCGCACCACAAGAGCGTAATGAGAAGGAGCTCCGTCATGAAGATATCACACATCTTGTCGCGTAATCAAAAGTACATCTTCCAATAGGTTTTCCAAATGGTTGTTTAAACATCTAATAAGGTAATATAAGGGTTTCTCGAAGTTATGCTATCGCGATACCGAGAAACCCATCTATGATACACGAGGAGGGGTTTAAGTGCGTATACCTAACTCAAGAGAATACGGAGGCCTTACCCCCCCCCCCCTCGCGAAAACTAGGTCGCCTATAAAAGGTTTCCGCTCCTCAATAAAAAAACGATGCCATTTAAAAAATTACTTCTAAAAAAAACACGTTCAGGAATTTTTTTTCGTTCATGAAGGATTTGTTATTGATCAATTTGATGAAATAGTTATTACTTAGTATGGGTTACTATAATCAATTAGAAAAGATTTTCTCTAATCATAATCTTCTATAACAAAAAATAAAATTTGAAGAAAAGATTTTTTGTTCAGAATGAAAATTTGACCATCGTATGTAATTTTAGCAGTATATTCTCAAAAAAACATAAAATATATAGTGTGATCCATTTTAAAAATCAAAGTTAATAGGATTTACAGGAAGTCATCCATTTTAACTATATTTATCCGTCAATCGAAAATTATGTTTAGTATTCTTTTACCAAATTTCATCCAAATCGATTCGTAAATAAATCCTATATAAGCACGTCTCTCTCATTGCCACACATACATAATATACTACTGGGTTGCACATAAGTCGCGCTACCATTTAAAATTTAAATAACTTCTTGTTTGTCAATTATCTTTAACTAGCTGACCCGGCAAACATTGTTTTGGGTTATGTGTTGATGGGGAAAACCCTTCAAACCATTAAGCACAGAATTATAAAAGTATGACTGCAAATAGAAAGTCGTACAGTGTATAGAAAAACACACTTTTGATAGTTTCCAATTTTCCGGTTTTCCCTTTGAATCTTTCCGAATGTTCTTTTTTGCTAAACCACCTCGGGAGTAAGACGAACAAAACAAAAAAGATCATCCAAATCGGTCAAGTCGTTCTCGAGTTTTTGCGTCACTAACACACGGCGATTTATTTTTATATGTATACTAGTGAGTCACCCGAACTACGCTTCGATTCACTAAATCAATATATCATTAATATAAATTTAAAAAAATGTATGTTTCGGCCGGGAATCGAACCCGGGCTGCCCGCGTGGTAGGCTTGGATGAATGAGCAGGTGCTGTAATAGCATATGGACATAGTGAATCACCCGAGGCAACAGCTGCCGCAGCACAGCCCATGCCCACGTACACGATTTAATTAAATTAAAACTTTTTCGCACTTTTTTTGTAAATATATACCGGCCTGCGATCTAAGTCGAAAAATTAGCAAAATTTTAAGCCATCATACAACTTAATCGGGCCAGTATCTTCGGAGGAGATCACGAACAAAGATACAAGCAAAAATACAAGCAAACATACAAAGAGAGCAACGATTTTATGTTGTAAGATATAGATTACGTTTCGTTTACATTAAACTACAACACTGGGGAATATTAGTAAGTTTTTGCACAACGTCATGTTAAAATAACGTTACGCTAAAATTGAAAATTTTTTACGGATTGGCTGTATCGTTGACGTCGCTAGATAACAAAAGCTATGACGGGTTGTCATTTTAGCCGAACATTGTGCAAGGTAACGTCTCGTAAATACCACCGTTTTCCTCATCGCAAATGAGCTACATTTGCATAACCTTGGAGAGCGTTATTGGCTTCAACGCACTTATTTCGACTTGGATATTCTCCTGTAGTTGCTGGATAATTTATAGTTTATTGGCGTAAACACGGTCCTTTAGTTAGCCCCAAAGAAAAATATTTGAACCGCTTAAATCTGGCGAAGATGGAGGACAATTGAAAGCGACATTTCTTGAAATTACTCCCTCTTCAAAATTTTCTTTCAAAAACTGCATGGTGCCTCTAGTCGTATGAGCAGTTGTCACCATATCCTTACAATGTCCTCAACAATTAAACGAACAAACGCCTCTACAATTTCGCGATATATGGCAGCGGTACCCGTTCCTGAATTGCTGTTCTCATCCTCGAGAAAATAACGTTCAAACACTCTTACTGATGGGGTATCTGCGAAGCGTGATCTCGCAGCTCGTATCACCCACCAACCCATTTTGCCGAAAAAGTTGAATTAGTCCGAGTATTCCAGAGTTATACTAAATTTCAAATAAGCATGCAGTAATTATTATTAACATGGAATTTCGGCTTAGACCGCGTAGTATTTGTATATGAACACCCAGCATTTTCTGGCTTAATGTGCCTTGCACCTTGTGAAGTCGAGCAAAAACCCGCGCGATGGTCATGCTCTTTGGTGGCTCGTGTTGTTTGAGTATCTTGAGAACGAGGATACTTAGTCAGATTTGGCCGTTTTGCTGTTTGTGCATCCATATTCACTAACGTTTCGCAAGACTTTGCAGCTTGCATCGTCAGAGTGAAAGTCGCACTAAGAACCGAAGGTCGGTGCGGAGCTATTTATAGTCCTCCTTGCCAGGCGCGCGGAGTGGCGTAACGCCCCACGGATTACGTTGCACGTTACGCAGCAATCATAACTATGGCAGTGATTGGTCGAAACAAAGTCATCATTACAACCATCTGAAAATCAAATATGTCAATTTGACATTAGGTATGAATCGTAAAGATAAAACCGATAAATAATGGACAGAAGAAGCTGGGCTACCTTTATTTGTATTATATAGGACAAAATTATTGTAAAACACGAACAGGCAAACAAACTTGCACTTTCCTAGTGTAAAACTGAGTTTGAGTTTAGAGCGCCACCTACTGCATTCTTATTTGACATTTAGTATAGAGAACCAATTCTTGACTTGAAAATGACGGGTGAATGCTCGTTGAGTAAGCACAACGAGCACTGGCTTTGATAAAAAAAACAAATTATTTTGATCTGCTGAATCTTTCTGATTTTGTCCATAACTAATTGTCAAATATCGAATTTTAAAAAATTGACAAGTAAATACAAAACAATTGAGAAACAAAAAAACTTATTCAAGTTTCCAATGGTAGCGCGACTTATGGATATAAACGCTGAGTAGTAATTAAATAACCGAGATGCACAATCCTTCGAACTTGTGTAGCCTAAATTGTCTATTAATTTACTTCATGGTTACCAAACATTGTCCCCAGCCAAGCACATAATGCAGCTTGCACATAGCTGTCGCTGCAACGAGTTTTTAAATTTGGTGGAAAAGATAATGTTTAATTGCGCCCGAGCTTTATACAATAGCTCGTTTTGAAATGTATGCACATATTTCAAAACGCTCACGTATATCATAAACGATTATCAAAGCGTGCGCCTCTTCATAATTATGCAATTATCTTTAAATCTAATTTTATTACAATATTTCCCTTGTTTCGGAATCCGGTTACCTTGAATTTAGCTTTGTCAAGTACACACTGAAGAAAGCTAGTTATCGCTTCCACACACTTATGACTCGACCTACATACGATTATGAAAAAAGTGCAGTATTTTAGGTATGCCGTAGGGTTAATTGCGAACGGTTCAAGCTTTAAATACGCAACGACCGTTTGATCGTCGGTATGTGTGCATGTGGGTGGGTCCTTGCTGTCGGCGTTTGTTTTGGTGCACCTTCCTAAGGATATCCGGTTGAGCGACAAGTCAACGGTCTTAGAATGTTTCATGTATCCAAAACGGTATTTAATAACTAACCCAATTTCAATACTACCTGGTCAATTGTATAAAGAAATGCGACAGATTTTATAATAACTAATTGTGCTCACACGAAAATTGTATATTATATTGCTAGAAGACCACCCGATAGATTTTTAGCAGTTTAACAGTTGGCACAGAGAAATAAACAGTTTTTATTCTCTTTAATACACGGTGGCAAAATGAAATACATGCATTAGAAAGTTTTTATTTGAGTGTAGTATGCAAAACCAATCTATAATTTAGGAAGTTTCTGTGTTCATTACATTACTTTCTAATACCGTTTAAAAATATAGTACGATCAAATAGATATTTATGCATTAAGGGAGATATGAATATGTTTTTCCCTCAGGTTGACATGGTTACATGTAAGTCAACCAAAGGTAAAGAACATGAATATCTCCCGTGTTGTATACAATATTTTATTTACTAGTATATTAGTAAGAATAGTATGACATTTTAAAATGACATAAGTACATTTAAAATAAGAATATGTAAGTAACATCAAGGATTGCCTCATTGTATGGTTGCTAAGACGTTAATTTTAGTTGCATTGTTACCATGAGTTAGAGGGAGAAATAATTTGAAAAATCGCTTGGGAGTTATGATTGTTATGAGTAGCGTTTCATATTTTGTATCAGTAGAAAGGTGCCACCTATCCCCTCCACTTTTTATTTGATTCGCGGATTCGCGGTTTAATTCGCGGATTTATTCGCGGATTTCGCGGTTTAATTTTAATTGGCCTAATTAAATTGATCTAATTAAATGACCCAATTAATTTTGCGGTTTGATCTAATTAATTTTGATATGTGCTACTGATTAAATTACGCGGCGGCCATTTTTAATTTGCTTCTGGAATTACGCGGCGGCCATTTTCAATTTTCGCGCGTTCCATTTTTTGAATTTAAACTTCCCGGGGGTCGGCCATCTTGGTTTTCTGCGTGCGCACTTCTCTCGGACGCCGTTTTAATTTTAATTTAGCGCTCGTTTTGAATTTGAAATCTAATTTTTTCTAAGTTCCATTTTTGAATTTAAACTTCCCGGCCATCTTGGTTTTCTGCGCGCACTTCTTTCGCTCGCATTTATTTAATTTAAAATTTAAAAAAGCTTTTTGCGTCGGCCCAAGAGGGATTTGAACCCCCTACGTTCGTGCTTTATATCTGGCTTACATCCGTGTTCATTGCTAGGCCATCGAGGCGACTTTGTTTTTAAGTCTTGAGCAGTGTACCACTCCACTGCTCTGAACTCACGCTTCCATATTTTAAACTAAATATTTCTTGAAAATTTTAAATTATAATAATGGAATTACATCGTGTGGATTATTAAAAGGCTGAAACGAATTTTAAAAAACTGATTTTATAAGTGGTTTTTCCAGAATTAATTACTTTTATTTTTATCAATTGGCCAAACAGGTCGTTGCCTGTCGGCGATAAGAGGTAAAGTCAGATCGTAAATATAAAACGAGTTACAAATTTGAGTTTAATATATTCCTGAAATACTAAGTATGAGAAGATCTCATATAATTTTATTAAATTAAATTATTATCCATTTTTCATATTTAAAATGCTAGAACATGCTTAAGTTTATGTTGCTAGGCGTAATTACAAAAGACGTTATAGCCCCGAGGGCGGACTTTCTATTTGTCATCCCCTGTGAACTTTAGTTACGCCACATGTCGTCCTATCTCACTTGCTCGTATTGACTGCTGTAACTTTATCTCTTGCACTCGTTCAAAATGTCTGCAGTTTTAATATGATAGAAGGTATTTCGTCATTCCTTCCTTTAATTTAGTGCCCGTTTTGAATTTCAAATTGATGAAATTGTCTATCTCTCTTGTACTCATTGGGTTTTGGTTGTCTCGTCGTTGTCGTCCTATCTCATTCGTACTTATTGACTGCTATAACTTTATCTCTTGCACTCGTTCAAAATGTCTGTAGTTTTAATATGATTGAAGGTATTTCGTCATTCCTTCCAAGTATTTAAAAATATATATATTAGACGTGTTTTAAAAAATATAGGCATAAGCGTTTTGCGATTTTCTAACGATTTGGTTCATATGATTTTTGTCGCTTTTAAAATAAATGGACATTATTTTATTTCGTACTTGAGTTTTATAATTATGCTGTGTCATTTTTGGATTTGATTACGTCACGCTGAAGTCTTCCGCCTCACTCATTGCAGCTGTTCTCTCTCGCTCACATTTATGTAATTTAAAAAAAATGCTTTTTGCGCCGGCCGCAAGTCGGGTTTGAACCCTAGTTGTCACGAGATTGACATGTTTGGTTTTTATTTTATAAGTAAAGCGTCTTAGTTACTTTGAAGCACACCTCTTATAAAACGCACCAGTCAAATTTAAAATAAATCACTAGGTTTTGGCGAGGGTCGGCATCGAAATGACAATTTAATAATAATTTTCAACGTACATTACTCTAACAATTTTAGTAAGCTTTGAATAAAAACAGCAATTTCATTGAAAACTAATCTGATCATTTCGAAAAGCAAAATTTCAGTTAAGTAGGTTCGTTGTGCATTTTTATTACAACGTTTTATCATAAATATTATCTAAACTATTTAAAAATTTTAGATTCAGGGTAGATTGATCGATATAATGTTACAATTTCGCATTTTTATTACAAAAGTTCTTGTACTTTTGATAAAAATATATGTATGTTGATCCCAAATTAACATAAATTTGAATAAAAACACGCAATTTCATTAAAAAATCTTCTGCCCCCATCATTTCGATAAACAAAATTTAAAAATTCTTGTACTATTGATGGAAATATATATATGTTGACCACAAATTAACATAATTTTGAATAAAAACACGCAATTTCATTGAAAAAATGTTCTGACACCATAATTTCACTTAAAATTTAAAAAAACTGACATCATGTCACTTGAAATTATACAAAAAACGACATTTTTATTCAATAAGCGATGCAAAATACGCCATCCCACATCATTTCACTTAAAAAATTATCACAATTTGTTTTACAAAACGATTTATAATAACGAAAATGATGTAACAGTTTTAGAGTTTTAGAGTTATTTCTAAGCATAATTTTGCAAACGTAACAACTAGGGTTCAAACCCGACTTGGGACCGGCGCAAAAAGCTTTTTTTAAATTAAATAAATGCGAGCGAGAGAGAACAGCTGCGATAAGTGAGGCGGAAGACTTCGAGGTGACGTAATCAAATCCAAAAATGACACAGCGTAATTATAAAACTCAAGTACGAAATAAAATAATGTCTATTTATTTTAAAAGCGACAAAAATCATATGAACCAAATCATTAGAAAATCGCAAAACGCTTATGCCTATATTTTTTAAAACACGTCTAATATATATATAGATATATTTAAATACTTGGAAGGAATGACGAAATACCTTCAATCATATTAAAACTACAGACATTTTGAACGAGTGCAAGAGATAAAGTTACAGCAGTCAATAAGTACGAATGAGATAGGACGACGACGACGAGACAACCAAAACCCAATGAGTACAAGAGAGATAGACAAACTCATCAATTTGAAATTCAAAACGGGCGCTAAATTAAAGGAAGGAATGACGAAATACCTTCTATCATATTAAAATTGCAGGCATTTTGAACGAGTGCAAGAGATAAAGTTACAGCAGTCAATAAGAGCAAGTGAGATAGGACATGTGACGTAACTAAAGTTCACAGAGGATGACAAATAGAAAGTCCGCCCTCGGGGCTATAACGTCTTTTGTAATTACGCCTAGCAACATAAATTTAAGCATGTTCTAGCATTTTAAATATGAAAAATGGATAATAACCGCGGTTTTTATAAATAATTTAATAAAATTATATGAGACCTTTTCATACTTAGTATTTCAGGAATATATTAAACTCAAATTTGTAACTCGTTTTATATCTACGATCTGACTTTACCTCTTATCGCCGACAGGCAACGACCTGTTTGGAGAATTGATAAAAATAAAAGTAATTAATTCTGGCAAAACCACTTATGAAATCAGTTTTTTAAAATTCGGTTTCACCTTTTAATAATCCACACGATGTAATTCCATTGTTATAATTTAAAATTTTCAAGAAATATTTAGTTTAAAATATGGAAGCGTGACGTCAGAGCAGTGGAGTGGTACACTGCTCAAAACTTAAAAACAAAGTCGCCTCGATGGCCTAGCGGTGAACATGGATGTAAGCCAGATATAAAGCACGAACGTTGGGGGTTCAAATTCCTCTTGGGCCGACGCAAAAAGCTTTTTTAAGTTAAATAAATGCGAGCGAGAGAAGTGAGCGCAGAAAACCAAGATGGCCGGGAAGTTTTCAAATTCAAATATTCGCGCGAAAATTGAAAATGGCCGCCGCGTAATTCCAGAAGCAAATTAAAAATGGCCGCCGCGTAATTTAATCAGTAGCTAATGCGTAATTTAATCAGTAGCACATATCAAAATTAATTAGATCAAACCGCGAAATTAATTGGGTCATTTAATTAGATCAATTTAATTAGGTCAATTAAAATTAAACCGCGAATTAAACTGCGATTCCGCGAATCAAATAAAAAGTGGAGGGAATAGGTGGCACCTTTCTACTTGTATCTATGACGAAAATGAACAATATCATGTTTGTTTGTAAATACAATATGTTTTATATCTGCTATAGAAAGTATACTTTTGCGCCCGCTTTTATCAACGCAAAGTTGGAATTTTCTGAGAAGCGAACAACAAAGTGGTTTGCCAATGTGGAAGACGAGCGACGAGTATTTTGTCGCTCGCTGCTTAAGGAAAGAACAAACATTGATTAAATTCAAATCTTTTTCCAACTTTTATTATCAACAAAAATAAACGTTAACATACAATTTGTACAATTATTAATGCTGGTGCCTGATTTTGCAAAAATATTTAAATGTCAAATTGAAAATTATCGTAAAATTTCACCATCAATAAAAATGTTTTTACGATTTTCATTTTAAATTTTGAAATCACTCGATAAAGATTTATATATAGCTTGTAAATAGGGCATATTATGTGTAGCCCTAGTTTAATATAGTTGCTTAACAAATATGTGTTCTTCTTCTTTTTGTGGTGCCTATCCGTTTCGGATGTTGGCTATTAACATGGCTATCCTAGCTTTATTGGCTGCTGCTCGGAAGATTTGTGTTGTAGTTAGAGAGATGTGTTAATTATGAGTAATTGTTCTACAACATTTTTGTGCATAGCACAACTTGCATATCAAAACTTTGGAATGTTGCAAGCAATATAATGCTATACTTATATAAGTAAATGTTGTTTATCGAAACTACGATAAGTTATACTGCCTTGAACTCGATCAAGCAGAATTAAACCAGCTCTAACCTCCTCTTGAGTATTAGCCTTTCGCAGGTACTGTAGAACGATGCATTACCCAGTTTGTGAGCCGTTTTGGTTTTATGTGTGATGTTATTTGATGTAAGCGCCTAGTTTTCTCTACCAATGATATTAAAATAACGTTGTTTCATTCTGCTCTTGTTGAATTTTGCGGTGCTTTAAGCACAACTATCAATGTAAATTAGCAATGCTCGCTGCATGTGGGCTTGTGCCTATATTGTCTATCAATACCAATATGTGTTCTATGTATGTGCGTAATTAAATGTCGACATTGAGCCATTAACAAGAATCATTTCTATTTGTACCGATCTAGTCGACCATTTTGGGAATATGCTCTGTCTTATCTTTTATATTTTTATTTCCAGGGCACCCTAGCATTTATATATGTTTGTAGTGTTACATGTTACGATTTTGATTGTGTATTTACATTGTATATGGTTATTGTGTCTATTTTGCAATCCTCAGCCATTTTAATATCAGAATAAATAGCATTGTCGACTTACTTTTGTGTTTCGTTTAGTTAGTAGTACTAGTAAATGTTAATTGGTCAAAAGTATAAGAAACCACGCCCTTCAAGCAGCTAAATTTCATTAGTGTTACTTGTAAAGAAAATTGTCAAAGAAACCTGAAACGCTCTAGGTAAAGCACTAATAAAAATATAACAAACAAATAAAATTCTACGAAATTATTGTACCAGGCCCTTTGCCTGATTGTAAACAAAGCAGACCCAAGCAACTAAGGGTTGAATTTTCACTATTTTGACTATGCTAAAACAGGACCACACTTCACGAGTATCGTGGACCACACCTGGCCACTAGTTAGCCGTGGACGACCGGGGGCTTCACTTCTGTTGCCCCCAACACAACCTGATCTGTGGTAAGTGCGATCCGGTGTTGTCATAAAATCCCAATTAGACCGTAACAGACTCGAATAAAATGTTTAAAACATACGTGTATTTTGGTAATTAACAAACAACCAGATAATATAATTGCTTGTAAATACAATCTTATTTAATAGTATATGATTATACTAGTTTAATAAGCATATTGTAACACGAGTGAGTTTGGAGAACGAGTGGAACGAGTGCTGAAATTCCTTATATGAAACGAGTATAATAAGCTATTTTTCCTGAAACCATTATTTAATTTAGGCTTTTCGATACTAGTTTTAATATGCAAACTACATCTTTATAAAAACGTTCCTGACTAGGCAGGGAGATATTTTACCTGGATCAAATAAATAACTGAATAAGCTAAAAAGCTCTTTAGATAAGTTTATTAAAAATATTAATATAGGCCAAATTATTAGTTCGTCAACATTACTTTTACTAAAAAATTAATAATTTTGAATTATTTGTGATGACTGATTTTTTTACTGAAATTAAAACTCTTTCATAAAAATAGCATACCTAGATACTATGTCAAAAAAGTGTTCCTACTAGACTCGACAGCTTAAAATAATCGGCCTAACGGCTTGGTATTTCGAACGGCCACCTTGCTCTTTAAAGCATCGCTTTCCTGACTTGTTATGTAATATAATATTATTATTTAAAGTATGATCAAAACTTATTTACTTCTAGTATGGCTTCGGAATAGTTCTTAATTTATAAATGCAACTACGTTTATAGTTAAATGTCAAACTTAACATTTGCATAAAAATAATCAGAGTTTAAATTTTGACATTTCATAAATCTGGCAATCTGTCAGTTCTCTGAAACAAGGTAAGCTGTTTTAACGTTTTGTATATAAAAATAACAACACAAAATAAGTGCTATAGTAGACTGTATTGTAGCATTTTTTTCGGTGTTATAATAAACATCAGAGTAGATAATAGTTATGTGTCTACCAAATATGGAAGTAACGCTCGCTCAGGAAAAAAATGGTGTCGTGCTGGAATAACCGAGTTTCCACATGTGGTAGACACAATATTTTTTCTAAAGAGTCAGTTTTTTTACATCAATAAGTGTTTTTTTACTATTTTTGTAAATAGTTGCATTAGTTTAAAGAGCGCTAAAAAGTAATTTTCTAGCTAAATTAAAAAAGCGTGGACAACTATGTCATTTCTAACTAAAATTGATTTAAATGATATGGAAAAGTCGAAACTAGAAAAAATTATTTATTAAATTTTAAGAGTTATTTATACTGGGTGTATCTAATCGATCGTACAAAAACTGCACTACAATGTTCTACGTCTAAAACTAAAATGAAAGCCTAAGAACAATTTTTTCTATGTATGTTCTATTTTTATGGTAAAAGCTATTCAAAGGTAAGAATTAATACGTGTCATAATTACATTCTCAACAAGGGCATAGCAAAACTTTACAGAAAAAGCACTTGTCCAAGAAATGTTAATCAAGTTAAAGTGCAAATCGTTTTATGTCATTTAACCAATTTGTGTCTTTTATTGTATTTCGTTTTTCGTTTTCAACCAAAAAACATGTGACAACAACGCCCCAGACTGTAAAGAACAATATTATTTTATCTAGCAACTCACTGCATAGAACATCATACCAACCTATTATTTGTAACGTTGCCAATTTTATATATACTGCGAAAAATGCAAAACGATGCTTAGGTTTTCGATTTATTTTTTAGGCGTACAATATCGTGGTGCACTTTTTGTACGACCGATGCCACACGTGAATAAAGAGATCTTATCCCAAAATTATGTTTATTCACGTGTACCATAAATAACTTATTACCTGCGTTTCAACTAGTTAAACGGGGTGGCGCTAAAATTACAGATTGAAGATAACAACGTTAATAAAATTTACATAACAGTTCTCTTTGTGAAAGAAAAAGATCTTCGACCTACGACAAGCCTTTCGAACACAGGTGGAAGCAGTTTTTATAATGATATGCAACTTTGTCCAGTGGTGTAGGCATACCTAAAGCAGCACGAATGAAGCTTTATTTGTTAATGTCAAACAAAGATGAATAAACTCAAGCTTCAGAAACAGAGATTCTTTACCCAAATAAGGTTTTTTTAATTGTAAAGGATATTATGTAATATTATTTAAGTAAAATGTTGGTTAATTATATGAGAACCCACGAACCCTAGACGAAATAAGCACTGCACATAATTTCATTCCTTTAAACAACACCGTCACGCAAAATATGATCAATGAAAAGGGCATAGCCACTAAACAAGATCATCAAGGCATTTCAAAACAAGTAATCGTTGAGTTACATATAAATAATAGATTGATGTAGGTTTATTTCACGGATTTATAAAACTTTACAGAATAAAAGTATATTAACCTCAAAGATAAAATTTATTTAAGTGAATTGTCTGAGTTCTGGTAAAAGAAACTACAATCTTATAAAAAAAGGCAGTCCATTGCATACACTAAACTTAATATTGCATCGTGAAAAAATTCTAACATTGCAGCTAAAGAATGAAATTAGAATGTTTTCTAGCATAGTGAAAACTAGGAAACTTTAGATCATTGATAGTTTAAGCATTATACACTAATAGGCCAGTCGATAAGTCTTTTAAAATGGCTGTTAGCGGGAGTAATTCCGGACAAGCTGGAATAAATTTTAATCTGTTCTGTTGGGACTCAGAAAATATATATTAATTTTACACCCCTTGACAGGCCCGGATTTAACCGCTATGCTTAAAAAAAAGGTCTAAATTTTTATATTTTTCCTAACATTAGTGAATATCTCGATTAGTATCAACTTTTGAGCAAAATGCGCAGTCGTCAAAGTTAAAGAAGAGTAAATTCTCTACAAAAAATGTTCTATACATTTTTCTCATACGTTCGCTTGTTTCGAATTCATAGGCGTCGAAATATATTTTGTTTCGAGCAATTGCTTGTTACTTTCTTTTACGATAAAAGAAGTATTGGATTCACCCCAAAAATTCGAAATTGAGTTTTCAACAGGTCTTCACGTTTTAAAGTCCCCTGAACCCAAAAAACATGTTTTTGTTCATTGCTCTGTCTGTGTGTCTGTCTGTCTGTGTGTCTGTTTGTGAACAGAATATCTCAAAACGAAAAGGGGTATGACGTTGAAACTTTAGGCCCTAACTATTTTAATAAATTACCACTACAAATTAAAGAAGCTTGCAATGTAAATTTATTCTGTAAGAAGTTGAAAAAATGGCTTTTCAATTGAAACAACCTTTTATTTTTTAATAATTTAGTGTAATAAATATTAACTATTCTATAAGAATACACTGGTACGGGAATATGGTTAATTATTATACTGATAAGAAAATATTGTATATAAGCTGTTGTGTTTAGTTTTAAGCCGGATGTCACATGCGCTGCGGGGAGCCGGAATGTCAAAGCTTATCAAGCCATTTCCAAAGGACTGAACTCAAAACATGTCATTGCGCTGTCAGTTGCTATAATCACCAACCACTTTTACTGGGAACTGTGGTTAGGTATATTTCCTAGTTTTTAGAATGTCTCATTACCTGTAAATAAGTGTGGAAATAAATCATTATTTCATTATTTCATTATTTCATTATTTCATTATTTCACTTCATATATAAATTTTGTGTACTATCTAGATGCCACAGCAAGCTTTTGAAGAAAATCGCATAACCGGAAGTAGGTGCTTACTCTTGTGATTTTTCAGTTTTTTTGGATTTAATCAAAAACGGCTCTAACGATTTTTTCCAAACTTTACAATTTTATTAAATTTTTAATGTGTATTGATGTGAGCTAGGCAATTTTTCAGTCGAATGCCTCTAAAATGGGTTTCTTTTGTTTTCTTTTCCAATTTTTTTTTATTAACTCCTATATTAAATAGAACACCCAGTATATTATTACATTCTTGAATTCAGCTTAAAATTTTAGAGAAAATTTGTCTCTTGAACTAACGCTCTATTGTGTACGGTTTCTGTACAAATTGCAATTTTTGGAAATTTTTGACAAATGCTTGTATATATGTATGTATGTATAATACTTGCGGTGTAGAAGCTGCTGCTTTATGTGCTTGCATCTGGCGGTACAATGCTCAACTTGCCCCGGATTCGGGATACAAAGTTAAAGATTAAAAATCAAATTTTGGCTAATAGGCCAATCGATAAGTCTTTTGAAATTGCTGTTAGCGGGAGTAATTCCGGATGATTCAATTAGGGACAACATTTTATTTCTGCATGCATTTAGTGGCTGCGATACTGTTTCCGCACTATACAGGCAGGGGAAAATGAAGTTCGTTAAACTTCTACAGAAAGAGAAAAACTTACAGAAGGCTGTTCAAATTTTCAAAGACCCAAACGCGTCCCCAGAGGAAATAGATAAAGTGGGAGAACAATATTTCTTCTTCTTCTGTATGGATCAACACACTGTGTATCATTGAACAGATATACATACCAGTGTTTCGTACAATCTATTAACAGAAGTTTACCAAATCTAGCATCATTACCACCAACCAAAGACGCAGCTCGCTTGCACTCGTTCCGTACTTACAACCAAATTCAGCTATGGTATGGAAACGAAAAATCACCTTTCGATTGGGGATGGAGAAGTTCAAAGAATGGATTAATGCCCATTTCCCACTGTACAAGACGCAGCTCCCAAGAATTACTGAAACTAATTTCTTGTAAATGCGCAAAGGTTGTAATGTATCTTGTCGCAAAGCAGGTTTTCATTGCTCAGTAATATGTGGTTTCTGTCAGAGCAAATCTCTTGTTTGAATACTGTGGACGTGATCGAAGTAGACGACAAAGACGACGACGAGGACTTGCATATCGATCTAGAACAATCAATAGAACATTCCCAAGATTATGAAGCAAATTCGGAACACGAAACAGATATTGTTGAAAGTCAAAGTGATATTGAACACCACCAACATCAAAAAGGCAAAACAAATTGATGAGCAGTCAACTTCAAAAGAAACTTGAAGTTAGCAAAGTTGGAATAGTGGAACGTCAATAATAATAAAAAAAAATCTGATGTGATACACGCACACAACTTCCTTTCATAGTGATTTTATAATTAAGCCAAAATTTGATTTTTAATCTTTAACTTTGTATTCCGAATCCGGGGCAAGTTGAGCATTGTACCGCCAGATGCAAGCACATAAAGCACCAGCCTCTACACCGCAAGGTAAAACAAGGTTATCGATTATGCATACATACATAGGTACATACATTCAAGCATTTGTCAAACATTTTCAAAAATTGCAATTAGTACAGAAACCATACAAAATAGAGCGTTAGTTCAAGAGACAAATTTTCAGTAGAAATATAACAAGTGCTTGAAAAATTTCCGGAAATATTTGGAAATATGTTCTGCAGCTATTTTTTCAATAAGTGCATGAGTGCATGCCAACTGAAAAAATCCCGACTCCGAAGGAGGAGGGATTTTTTCAGTTCGCATGCACGAATGCTTTTGTTGAAAAAAAATAGCTGCATAACATATTTCCAAATATTTCCATAGGGAAATTTTTTAAGCACGCGTTATATTTTGATAGAAAATATCACGAATGAAAAAACACAGTAAAGAAAACATTTTTATTAAAAAAATTACGAAACTAATATCTAAGTACTAATAGTTTACGGTTTTTTGTGATGACAGTGACATAAGTGGAAATTTTCCGGTAAATTTCCGATTATCAATTTTCGCCGTTACCATGGCAAATTTCTAACTAAATTTGCATAAGGGATATTGTCTCTAAAATTTTAAGCTGAATTCAAGAATGTAATAATAGACTGGGTGTTCTATTTAAAATAGGAGTTAATAAAAAAAATTGGAAAAGAAAACAAAAGAAACCCATTTTAGAGGTATTCGACTGAAAAATTGCCTAGCTCACATCAATACACATTAAAAATTTAATCAAATTGTAAAGTTTGAAAAAAATCGTTAGAGCCGTTTTTGATTAAATCCAAAAAAAACTGAAAAATCACAAGAGTAAACACCTACTTCCGGTTATGCGATTTTCTTCAAAAGCTTGCTGTCGCATCTAGATAGTACACAAAACTTATATATGAAGTTTCAACACCATACTTCTTGTCGTTTTTGAGATATTCTGTTCACAAACAGACACACAGACAGGCCGACACACAGACAGAGCAATGAACAAAAACATGTTTTTTGGGTTCAGGGCACTTTAAAACGTGAAGATCTGTTGAAAACTCAATTTCGAATTTTTGGGGTGAATCTAATACTTCTTTTATCGTAAAAGAAAGTAACAAGCAAATGCTCGAAAAAAATATATTTCGACGCCTATGAATTCGAAACAAGCGAACGTATGAGAAAAATGTATAGAACATTTTTTGTAGAGAATTTGCTCTTCTTTAATTTTGATAACTACGTATTTTGCTCAAAAGTTGATACTAATTGAGATATTCACTAATATTAGGAAAAATATAAAAATTTTGACCTTTTTTTAAGCATAGCGGTTAAATCCGGGCCTGTCAAGGGGTGAAAAATTGATATATATTTTCTGAGTTCCAACAGAACAGATTAAAATTTATTCCAGCTTGTCCGGAATTATTCCCGCTAAAATGTACTTGTCGACTGGCCTATATGGGAAAGAAAAGTATGGCTTTTATCGAGTTGCAAGTTTGAAGATCAAGGTCGAACCTCGAGTACTACAAGTACTTTAAGGAAAAATAGAAACAAATAATTTCATAAATGGATCATTACATTATATAAATCAAAATTATCCCATAATATTTATTTAGCAACTCTTATTGTTGTGTTGTAATACTTCATTTTTGTCACAATTTTATAATCTAGAAAGTATTTTCCATACCCGGTCCTGAATAGTACATAGTTCTACAACTACTTGGAAACATTTTGCAGCGAAGAAATAATAAAATATTTTTTCATTATCTTTCTTTTCCTTATTACTAGTGACAATTTTGTAAGAAAATAAAGCTTTCACTATATTCACTTTTTTAAAAAAATACAGTATTGACAAAATGTGTGCTATTTATAAAAAATTACAAATAACAGTCAGTTCTAATAGAAAGTTGTAGATTGACAGAATTATCTACTTAGGAGATATTAAAAAAAACAACAACGCCGAACTAGCCTCGAAAACGAAATATTTTGATCTATCTGTATATTTTGTGTACAAATATTATTAAAATGTGCAAAATAATACAATTTTGAAAGTGATTTTATTTTCTGCTCTAAAATGACATCTTTTTCATGAAATGTGTTTTTTTGTTAAATAAACACAATGGCTCATTTTGTGTTGCGAATAAAATTATAACGAATTCAAGACCACCAAATAAAATTAGTAATTTTAATTATTTTAAAATATAATAATTCTGAAACTAATCAGTATGTCTTTATTCACAACTACAAAAATGGTGGGAAGGCTATATTAATTAATTTATTTATAGGAAAATGCATTGATGTTATATAAGGAGCTATATTGATCTCATAAGTATCTACCATGCGTTTATCTATTAGAAGATTAAAAGTACTGTACGGTATAGGCGTATATAATAAAGCATTGTATAATTATAGCCATGCAGAATTCATTATTCATCACAGGAGTTACGGTGTACTAATTATAATTATATTTACAGTTACAACATTAATATTCATAATCGCTGTTTGTTTCTATCACGACAGTCTGCTATGGTCATAATACACTATAAGATACATTTTCTCGATTTCAATGATATAAGCTTTTCTCTCTTTTGATAAAAAGTGGGAATTGTGATTTGATCTTTATCAGTTACAGTAAGTTCAACTGCAGTCATTGTTAGGCTTTGTCTATTGTTTTGATGATCTTAAGTGTGGTGACGAACTAGAAACAATAACAATCACCAGAAACTAAAATGGCTAAGTATAAATGGCTGTTTATCTTATTGTGAGTTTTAAAACGCAAAAAGTCTATGAACCCAAATTTGGTTCTGATCTCGTGCTTGTATATGTCACTTTAAGTCGAAATAAATTCGCAGTTCCACAACTGTTATTTAATCAAAGAATATGTGAGAAACACTATTTTTATCTTCAAAAATTATATAATCAATATCGATACCATATACTAAAGTAACAGAAACACCTCCAGATATAAATTAAATTTCAATATTTGTCCTCGTAAATGGATATACTGTCGAAACTAATTATACCATTATGCATTTCGCTAAGCAGACAACAATTTAAATAATTTCCGCTTACATCTGTTACACAACATTATTACAAAGTTTTACGTTTCCTTCTTTGCAAATTGTTAATATTCAACTACAGTTCACGGAAAAGCTCAAATTGCCGTTCACGGTCCACCGATCAAACTCATTTATTGTTTATTCAAGACGAGTCGTTGCAAACCAGAAATCTACCGTCTTCACAGTGAAAGGCTAAATTAAAGAAAACGAAATAAATATCCCTGTTACACGCCACACTTATTCAGTGCAAGCACGTACTCCAAATTTCCACGATAATTAATTTGCGTCACTTTTGAAATGCCGTTTTTGAGTTTAACGAGAAACTTTTGCAACTCTTGCCTAATATGTGTGTCGCTAGAAAATAGGGATAAGCTGATAATAAATCTTTAAGAAACGTTTCGTAAGCTGTATACGTTTAATTTTTGAATTAACCTACATTGTAATTATGTATAGGTTAATCTGTTCACGAATTGCAGGGAGAACGGGCATCCCTCAATTATTTTAGAAGCTGCTAGGATGCCCAAGAATTTGCAATTCAATTACCTGTTAATCAGGCGCAAATAATTTAATGTATCTCTTATTGCTTTTTAGATACCTAGTAAATAATAATAAGCAAAAAATTACTAGAAGTAAGTATATAGAAACCATGCAGAAAAATAAGAGATAGAAAAAATGATTATATTAAAATTAAAATAAAGTTCTTCCAATTAAAACTATTAAAAAGTACAGAAGTGGTGACATTCCAAACTAGTAACCAGTAGTCAAAATTTCTCAACCAAGGATGTTTCAAACAATCAAGGGAGTGTGTCAGGGATGCAATGAAAAAGGCTAGAAGAGAAGACAAAATTTTGAATTTTTGGGGAAGAGGGTGAAGCGAATTCAAGCGTACCTAGACCTCAAGACGGGCATGTTGTGCTACCTCCAAGTTACGTGTGTGTATATCTTTTGTGTGTAGCCTTCTTACTCTAGCTCATAGACTAGCCTTCAGAGGACAGCGGAGTTAATTGAATGTCAACATCGAATGCTACCCGGCTCAGCACCAATACAGTAAACGGAAGAAGTTCTGCCCGTTCACTGATTACAATGAGGGCTAGCTTATATCCAGCCTGGCACTCTACCCACTGCGCCACCAAGTTGGTGAAATATTGTAAAATTGAAACGACAAAGAAGAAGGAAATATATTACACAGAAAAAAGGGAAATAATAGCTAAAATAGCAAAACTAGAAAAAATAGAAAATAAACATACCCATGGTTTTAGGAAAATAATAGGATAATGGTTCAATTGAAGCACGTTTAAGGTTTATAAAATTTATATTAACAGATCGGTTAAAAAAAACTTCCACACAAAACTTAGCTCAGATGATCCAAATAGTGACAATTAGTGACCACACAGTTTTAACGTTTTACCCAACGTAGGTGCACATAATTATGTAAATAATGTATATAACGTAATCTATTGTGACAATATTTATGTAAGTACATATTAATCTGTTCATGAATTATATTTTTATCAATTTCAAATTGCCCTGTTTATGATTTGAATATCAATAATTATTCTTTGTGTTAACTCCTGAAAATCAGAGGTGGATTCTTTTTATCTAGATTGCTTATTCTGAAATTTGATGTTCTAATTTTTTATTTTTTTATCACAAGTCAAAAATAACTTCTGTCAAATGATATGTCAAACAACTTTGAAAATTAAATGACAAATATCATATCGTTTCATTGCCACACAACCATATCCACCAGTAAGTAATTCTTTAATAACAAATTCACCTTTTTAGTCTTTATTTTCTTATTTCAGTGCTTACCTTACTACTTAATATCGCCCACCTTTCACTTGAACTTAGCAATGTCCTGGATGTCAACCAAGCTGCTCCACTCTGCCTACGACTCCAACCTCTTCAGTCCCCAATCACAACGAAAGGCTCCAGTGACAGACAAGATGTCCAACTGACCAGAATTAGGGATACAAACTCTTCACAGCATGGAACCAAACAGACCCTAGCTTTAGCCACCTAACTCCAACACCGTATCCGCCAATTTCCTGACAACGTGATTCCTCTACTGTTGGTCCTCCCTTGGAACTCACCCTTAGCCCCAACAGCTCGACGTAATCCAATTCAGTTGTTATACAATGCCAAATGTAATAATCCAATAAACTTTACTTAGTATTTTACTCCAGTTGTTTCTCATTTATAGATTAGTTCTGCTTTTCAGCTAGTTTTTCACCACATACTTGTATACTTAGGTTAAATTTCATTTCCATATTGCCACGCCAATTTAGTTTACACTTAACCCTTTTTAATATCCAAACACTACCTTTTATTTTATACTTTTAATTACACCAAATTATTACTGCTACATTTTTTTAATTTCTTATCTCAATAATTAAAAACAAAGTCTTTAGCGATATGATTTTATACTTTTAACACTCTATATATTATTTTTTTTATTTCTACCTACTATCTATAATAATTTATTTCGATTAAGTAACGGATGTTCATTAAAATTTGTGGTCTAGTCGGCTTTGGGACTGATGAAGTCATGTCATGCATTAAATCATATGGCTGATAACTGACACTGGTGACACTGTAAGTCTATGTCAAATTCGATGTTAGGAGGTTAGGTTTTGCGTCAGTTTTGACACAGACTTACGCAAAACCTAACCTGCTAACATCTAATTTGACATAGACTTACAGTGTCACCAGTGTCAGTTATCAGCCATGTGATTTAATGCACGACATGACTTCATCAGTTCCAAGCCGACTAAACCACAAATTCTAATGAACACCCTTTATTTGTCATTCCCTTCAAACCTTATATTTTTAAATTTTACATTATATTTGAATCATCTGTTTCTCAAATAGCCATATTCCACTCAATTGTAAATTCTATTTTTTTTTCTAATTGCATAATAATTATTCATATTCCCAATTCATATTTAAATTGATCCTAATTATTTTAACTATTGTAATCCGTTAATCCAATTTTAGTATTAATTTTTATACCCCCGTGTATATCATTACAATATATATTGTTAAGGCTCTACGTTACGGCGCCTTTTTAAAATTGCACTGGCTACTTTATTTGAAATTGAATTATGCCTTTTATATTTTCAAAATTCCAATTTATAAAACTGATAAGACTTGAAACTCTTTCAGGGCTTTGGGTTTGATTATCTAGTTGCTTTATTATGTAAATTTGATGTTCAAATATTTATCAACTGTATTGAAATTACTTGTTACCTCTTGTGTCAATTTAAATGTCAACTACCAATCTCAAATCAAATATGACAAATGCTCAATTCTATTAGTATTCTATTAACTCTCTATGGTACGGTAAGTAATATTGCTTCTAATTAATGCACTTTTTAAAATTGTCTTTTATTTTCTTTAGCGTTGATAGAGCAAGATTACTACCCACCTTGTACAACTCTTATAACACCTCCAAGACAGCAATTCCCCGAAGTAAGCAGCCGGACGCCTTTCTAGTCCCGCTGCAATGCTTCGCTCACGAATACCGCCAGCAAACTTCCACTGACCAACAGCTGTCAACACTCCAACTCCCGGCAACTACCTGGACAGACCACGTCCTACTCTACCGTGTACCTGCTACCTTCCAGAATTACATTCCTTCAAACAGCTCTCTGGCAAGTTAGCTGTCACAGATGAAGTCCATCTGTAACACCTATTCCGTAGCTTCAAGATTCACCAACCTCTGTCGTCAGTAACCAACAGAATACCTCAGATGTTGTCCTGACTCCACTATCTTCCCTGAATGAATCCTCTCGTCTCCAGAATGCCTCCACGAAGTCAGCAATCAGCAATACTCCAACCCATGTAATTCTTTGGCACTTGTGTTATTATAAATAAAGCTATTTCAATCCAAATCTATAATTCTTCATTACTTAATAATTTTTCTTGTATCTCTATTTAGTTTTATCATCTTCCAATTCTCTTCTGGTAACTTATACTTCACTTCTAATACTTCTTGATTGATATTTCACTTCTATATTGACCATCTAGATTTATTATTTACCCTTTTTAACCAAATACATTAAAAAACAGGGTAAAATTTTTATAATTTTAATCAGACCAAATTTTCAAATTATTTGTTTTATAAGTTGTTTTTCTAATAATCATCATATTATAATATCATTTGACCCTTACCTACTTTAAACTATATTCTTATCATAATTTGCATCTGTGATGATTGATACTACTATTTATAAACTTTCTAGGTTCAAAACAAATGTAAAACGTTCAATAGTTTATCATTTCCTTAAAAATTTATTCCAAATTAGATTTATTTAATAAACTTATTTCAAACATCCTCTACCTTTTGAATTGGTCAAAATAGATTGTATTGATATTCCAAATTTCTTTTATATATTCTAAATTTATCCAAAATTCACATATAGTGTATCATAACAATATTTAGTTACCGGGAGACTGTCGTTGACGTTCCCCCTAATTCATTCAACACAAACAAAATATATTAACAGATATATTTTTTAAATCTCCATTGTCATTATCAACTCTCATTGCTATACTAAGTTGTTCCCTATTCATTTCTTGAAAAAAAAAATCGTAAACTGCTAGCGGAACCATGCTTGGACAGCCTGCTGCATACCAGCATCCAATCTAAAAGGCGTCCTTTAAATAATCAGTTCTCTAATAAATAATAACATGAAGCTTGCAATATATATTGTTCGAATACTCCTATCTTCAAGAAAAATATTTTCCACTCACCTAACAGTGCGTACATCTTTCAATGCATGCACTTTTCCCGGAAGTGACACCTCTATCGTGCATTCCCCACCTTGTCATTTGCCATTCTACAACTGTCTTTTTTGAATAGCAAGCAGTTGAAGAGCATCGTACAATAGCATATTGTAAAACTGAAAGAAGGCATGTTGCAACAAGTTGAAAATGTCAAGACCTTATAACGCCAATAGCAACACAAGGTGGAAGAATGGATAAAGAAGTTTGGGAAAAGAATAGCGGCGGTGTTAAGAACTCATTTCTGGGAAGGAAGCGGACACCAAAAGAGACAAAAATGCAAATATCGAATAACACCATAACGCCTATACTAACATATGCATCTGAAACATATTATTACAAAAAAACAAAAAAATGAAAGAAAGTTATAGTAATAAAATTTAAATGTGAAAGCAAGAAACAACAAAATAGAAGAAGATCAATTCGAATGGTACGTACAGGTAAAACCTATGTAGGAAACGGGACTAAGTAGGAGATTGTACGAAGCAAGAAGTAACAAGAGGGGAAACGAGGTAGGCCAACTAAATGTGCAGAGGTGACAAGTGAAGTGGGATGATGTAGGAAGAGCTGTGCAGAACAGAATGAAATGGAGAGTAATACGGAAGTGACCGGCCAGAAGCAACTTCATCCCCCATGCCCTACACCAGTAAAGATTAAGAAAAGTAAATAAAGTATGTATATCAGAATGTCCTTTACTAAAGTGCAACTTCCCATCTCGTTTAGCAGCACAGAGAACACACAACATGGAACCATATTGCAAAACATCGTCAACATACCTCCACCAAACTATTAATTTGTTTATGCCTGTGTAGATGTTGTTGTTTAAAGTCTTTCATAAATTGTTACTGACAGTAGGACTAATGGGCATTAAAGAGAAACCCATTGGCATCCTGAAATCTATTTGGTAAAATTCATGGTATAACCGAAAGTATGTTGTGTAGCACTTACAAGTAGTTTTTTTTTCTTGGCATTCATTTTCTATACTTCAGATGATTACCGTATCATCATAATCTCACCATTTTGTGAACATACCGTGTACTATTTTACCCTGATCATCAAATGGAGACTCTTTGAAGATGTTTTCCGATTAAATATTGAATAGCATCGAAAATAGAGAGCAAAATTGGGTGTCATTCAGATCTGCTTGGCACTTTTTATACATTATTATTATATCAGTCGCTCGCACACACATTTTCATAGTATGGATTATCAAACTTATTAAGTATTCTATAAACATAATAGTCGCTGTCTTTGTTTTTTAGTACTGCCTGCCACAACAGGTAGACGTAAACCATTCATCAGAAATATTATTCCAGTTTTATAAATGGCAGGGGCGGACTGGCTAGGGATGCCGGGATGCGATCGCATCCCGCGCCCTTGAGCCGTCCGGGCCCGCAGGCTTTAAACTAAAATACAACACCACTAGGGCGTTTACACATGCACACGCCTCTTAATTAATTTGTAATCCATGTATTATTTAAATGTAATTAAAAATAGCGCTTTAGGGGCCCCAAAATCCTACAGCACCGGAAATATCTTATTGATGTAAATACTTCTTTGTTTATAAAAAATCCAAACCCCACTCGATTAGTATTTGAAATAGCGCGCGCCGCGATCGACAGCCGGAAAGCAGAGAACAAGCCCTTGCGTTGACAGTGGCAGCAAACTCCTCAGTAAAATGTTCTTGGTTCAATTGGTAATATATAATGTATTGTAATGATATTGGTACAGGGGTCTAAAAATAATAAGATAATAAGATTAAAAGAATACAGTATTAAAAATTATAAAGATGAATTTAGATGTGAAATGGATATCAAAATTATTAAGATTAATTTAGAAAAGAAAGGAAATAAAATTTATAATTTAATTAAATGAAGCTAATTGAGAAAAAGTAGGATTTTAACTTAATTTAATATCTGAAATGAAATTGGAAGTTAATTACAAATATTTTTCCGAAATATACTATTTAACATAGTAGGTATTAATCAAATAATAAAGCTTTAATAGTGTGTTGGACTGAAAAAAAAAACTAGATCGCTAAGGAGGAACCAAAATGATGTAATGTAATTTTGTAAAATTTGAAATTAAGAAATAAACCCTTTTATAAGTTTTTAAAAATAAATATTTGTAATAATAAAAGGGTTAAAATTACATACAAATTGCCGGGCTCCATAGCTTAGTGGTAAGCATTCTGGCTACTGATCTAAAGGTTCGAGAGTTCCGATCGCCGATCCCGGTGCGGTTTTTAAAAATAAAAAAATGCTGATGAAAGCCTCTACAGAATTCCATCATTTGGAAGTGATGTAAAGTCGTGGGTCCCATGCTACTACGATGTGTAGCATGTAAGAGATCTCTTGCTAGGGTTGGAACTCCTTAGTCTCGGCAAAATTCTAAGTAGGACTAAGGTACAGTTGCGGCCCCTACTAACTCAGACACCGACTTTTGACACGCTTGGCATAGTTAGTTTATGTCAAATTCTAGGTTAGCCGGTAAGGTTTTGCATCAGTTTTGACACAGATTGACGCAAAACCTAACCTGCTAATCTCGGATTTGACATAGACTTACAGTGCCACCAACATAAACAGTGCCAAGCGAATGACAGGCCGGCCTAAATTTCTTGTCTATCACAGAATGTGTCAAAAGTCGGTGTCTGATTTTGTAGAGGCCGCAACGGTACCTGGTACTCTGCATGCCTAGACCTTGTCCACGCGGTTGGTAAAAAGGGCATATGAAGGCCTACTTGCTAGACACGAGTCTCCCCGAAAATACTACTGCTACTACTACTACTACATACAAATTGGCGGGATGAAGAAAACCAAAAACTAAAATATTAAAAGAAGAATATGGGAAAACTATATAGATGAAGACTAGAATGTGGTGAGAAAAGCAATTTAATACAATTATAAACTACAAAGACAAATAAAAGTAAAGGAATGTTAATTGAGTTTATTGTGGAATTACATTTGCATTGACTGAATTGGATAACAAGGAACGCTTTACAAGGGAGGTGGATTGCATCGACATCATTAGCAGAGTCAGCAAATTTGTGGGGCTTGTCAAGTGATATCTGGTGGCTTGCCTCTGGTCAAGATTCATGGCGCTGGGTTGTAGCAGAATTCATAAATGTGATTTGATTCAACATTAAAGTAACGCATCTGCGGCTGAGGTCTATTTTGATAATTACTGTGGTGTAGATGTCGATTCTTGTGGCGAGCTGGGTTCCTGTGTTGATTTGGATCCGGAGTCTGGACATCTTGGCAGTTGGTTATCAGTTGAGGCCTTCGCCGTGGCTTTGAGTGGAGCAGTTTTTTAGCGTGGTCAGTTGCAGAGTTGGACGTATTGGGTTTATCAGCGGAGAGTGTTAGGTTTAATAAAAGATAACAGAATCCAGGTAATTTAAAATAAGAACTGAAAGAAAATAAAAAGTAAAGTGAGTTAATTTTAATTAAGGAAGTACTTATTATTTGAGATTGTCGTATGACAAATGTAACCATGAAGTATTTGTAATTGAATTTTCAAAACCAGTTTGAAGTGTCAGTTGACAGAAGTTTTGAGTTGCCATAATAATATAGGAACATCAAATTTCAGAATATAAGCAATCTAGATTAAAAAGAATCCGATCTGATTTTCAGTCAAGTGTATCTACTCGGGCTAGCAGAAAATAATTTTGACTATTCAATTCACCTGTCATCCGTCCAAAAGTGACCAATGAAAATCCAGAATTCTGACGTTTCTTGACCAATCCAAAAAATATCAGTGGATATATCTTCCTAGAAGGTATTCAAGTGACTATTTTTAACAAATGCGATTTTTATTAGCAAAAGTCAATATTAGTGTTCTGTTACTATAGAAATTGCGTAGTTTGTTGCTACATTTACTGAAAACTAATTTGAAAAAGTAGTTTGGTTCATTAAATAGTCCCTCGAATACCATTCTTAGTCAAAGTTAAGTAGAATATTTTTGCGGTGGTATTACTACTCATGTCCATTGCGATTGGGATTAGGACTCGTGCTGGCGCACTCGTCCTAATCGTACCAAAGCGCAATGGACATTCGTGACACCACCGCAAAAATAGTCGACATAACTTTGACTACTCGTGGTATTATAAGTGAATATCCAAAATACATAAATAGGGCAATTAAATTAAATAAAATTCAATTATAATATACGATAACATAATTTGGGCACACAAAGTGGAGCTAATCACCTTTAACAGTATAGATAACAATAATAATCCCAGCCTAAATTTTAATAAAAAAATGATGTTACTTACACAATGAGGATGTATATAGATTCATTCATATATATTTATATATTGTTTGTTTATGAAGTAGTTTTAATGATTCTATTTCTGTTTTTATGCCTTAATCGTCTTGAGAATGAAAGCCTAGTCTTCCGAAACGTAGAAGATGTGAAAAATAAGAAAGTATGTAGTTTGTTGTTACCATAAACTTATAGTATTTAACATTACAAGCCAGGTAAAACAGGTTTTACTGGCGATAGGATTGGGATGACTGGCGAGCCGTTAGGCGAGCCTGTCATATCCTTGAGCCAGTAAAAATGGTTACCTGGCGTGTATTGTTGAATGTTTTATTTGTTCCTCACTTGTAAATAATTAGAAATTTATCATTTATTCAAAATGTCAAACTGACAAGCAACTAAATTAATCAATATGACACATACTAAGGAAGACAACTCTGGCTTTGCACGCTATCATTTATCTATGAGCACGCTTGTAAAATATAACTGGCTAGCCAGTAAAAAATTTACTGGCTAGCCAGTTAAGAAACATTTTCAAGGTGAATACAGTGACTTGATAAATTGATGTTTACAAGTGAGAAACAAATAAAAACATTAATACCAATGGATCACGAAAGGCTGCAACAAAATATAATATATACATTAATATATCTACTTATTCAATTAGATGCTTATTAGAAAGTTATGCAATGCATGATTCGATCAACATGTTCAGTACATTGACGCCCGTATTCATAGTCGTTCGCCAGCGGATCGCCGGCGACTCGCCAGAGTTTCGTTATGAATAGTATGTTGGCGGCACTGTACGTCTATGTCAAATTCGAGGTTAGCAGGTTAGATTTTGTGTCAGTTTCTGTCAAAACTGACTGAAAACCTAACCTGATCACCTCGAATTTGACATAGACGTACAGTGCCGCCAACATACTATTCATAACGAAACTCCGGCGAGTCGCCGGCGATCCGCTGGCGAACGACTATGAATACGGGTGTGAGACTCGCCGCTGACCGCCACCTTACCCCTTGCCAAATCCACTCACAAGCTCGCAGGTTCCGAGTGACAATTTGGTATTTGCTAGTTACATTATTGGTCGTAGGCCTTCCTCGAATATAATTTTCGCAAGATTTGAACTGCGCGCTCAGGTAGTGTTACTAGTAGGTGGTAGTTACTAGTTGACACCTGTTAATCGCGTCCTAAAATAGCGTTTTAGGCCATAAAATGTATCGCACCAGCGAAAAAATTTTTCGGCGTCGGCGATATTGTCACCGGCGGCTGGGGCTTCGCCCCAGGCCCGAACTATACCGCACAACCTCGTGGGGGCCGCGGGCCCCCCAGGCATCCAGCATCCCGGGCCTATTAGTCCCAGTCCGCCCCTGGTCTAGGGTGTAAATCA
Source organism: Agriotes lineatus (assembly GCA_940337035.1). Classification (NCBI taxonomy): domain Eukaryota; kingdom Metazoa; phylum Arthropoda; class Insecta; order Coleoptera; family Elateridae; genus Agriotes; species Agriotes lineatus. Next base: position 68,365 of record CALNHX010005699.1, read on the forward strand.
CACAACGTTTCGGAAGTTTTGATCTACTCCCGTCTTCAGGTGTTCCTGGTTAGTCCTGAGAAGGACTGATATTATACTAACCAGGAACAATTACGTAGAAAAACGTATAATATTAGTCTTTCTCAGGACTAACCAGGAACACCTGAAGACGGGAGTAGATCAAAACTCCCGAAACGTTGTGTGATTTACACCCTAGACCAGGGGTCGGCAACCTTTTTCGGACGGCGGGCCATTTTCAAAATAAATTTTTTTATGCGGGCCGCACATTCAAATGTAACTTAAATAGTGCTTTTATATCATATACGAGTATAAATATTATTAAAAATAAATATAGAAAAAAATTATTTTTTATTGACATGCTATAATAACAATAATGTTAGAGAACAAAAATTTTACAATTCTTAAAAAGGAAAAAAAAGAATACAATTCCAATTAAATATGTATAAATATGTAAATATAAAATATATAAATATAAAAAATATAAAATGTTGTAGTGAAACGTCATACGGCTGTCAACATGAACGCACATATGAACATAACAGTAGCAAACTGGCGAAATGAAAGAATTAGTGATGGGCCTATCCGGAATGAATAATCGGAAAGTTTCCGATTGTTCAAAAAATCGGAAGGTTCCTATTATTTCGGAACTTTTCGGAATTCGATTATTTTACTGTTCGGTGCACAAAATTCGGAACTTTCGGAATTCGATTATTTTACTATTCGGTACACAAAATGAGAAAACGAAATGCCAATTTGAACTGAACGGAATACGGAATGTTGTATTGACTCACTTGACTGCTATGTGCTGGTTGGCGAATGTCGACGGGTCGCGCCGTGTGCGCACGTGTATGTTACGTGAATGGCACTAATGGCAGTGGTATTTCGTAGATTAATTATTAGATAGTACACCTACAGACTTCAAATTCAAGTATTGTTTTATACTATCTATTATGTACTTTATGTGCTATTAAACTTTAAAATATCACTACCATTTTCCGAAAGTCTATTAACGTAACTACTGTAATAATTTGAAAAAATATTTTATTTTCTCATATCCCACTGTGCGACTCAAACTCATAAATTGTTTTTTAAGATACGCATTGCTAACTAGCGTCTACATAGTTACCAATGCAGTATCCTAAAAAATCTTATACGATACACGACCGGTAGAATTCTTATGGCCTTGCCAAACATACAGGTCTCGCCCTACGGTTCGACCTGTAAAGTATTGGCGCGGCCATAAAAATGTTGCTACCGGTCTAATAACGTAAATAGCTATTACTGACCGTCCTACAAACCCAAACAATAGATGCCAACGCAGAAAAGGGCTTACGGCGCGACGGCGAGTGCTCTCATCGTAAATTTGCACGCACTTCATCTTCCTTCCGCTTGTTGTTATTTCGCTCGTTTTCCCTTGCTTGCATTTACGGAATGTAAAATAATCGGATGATATTCCGATTTTATACCCATTCCGAAATGGAACATTCCGATTATTGAAATCATCTGATTATGCCCATCACTAGAAAGAATGCTACACTTGCTAAGCGAGAAGTCGTATTCGCTGGGGAGTGGGGATTAAACTTGCGCAGTAAAATAGGTTTCCCACTATGCTTCTGTTTGTCGCGCATTTTTGTCACCGGCCACATTTCGGCACGCTTACGCTCTAAGTTTGTTGATTTTTCCTAAAGTTATATTGGTGCTTTGGCGGGCCGCGCAAAAAGTTGCAAAGGGCCGCATGCGGCCCGCGAGCCGCAGGTTGCCGACTCCTGCGGCCTAGACAGTGGAAAAAGTCGGAAAAACATATCATAATAGACCACTGCCAAAAAATGACATTCAGAGAACAGAGGATTATCAATGCTTGTTGCGAAATACCTCCCAATTTGATATTGAATGCGACCAATGGAGTAACTAAAGTACATTTTTTTTTCTATAATAATTTTCAAGGTCAACTTTCTAGGGGATAAGTTGCATTCCTGCAGGGTCCCTAGTTTTAATAATGTTGGTACATAAATTTTTAGTTCTTTTCTTCCACTAAAAAAAAATGATTGTCATTTTGACAGATATGTCATAATTTAATATGGCTTGCTTCATTTTTGCATTTAAAATATTTCTTGGTTTTCTTTATTTATCCGATTTTATTGATGATGATGATGATTCCACGTTAAAAAAAGAAATTTGTCAAGAGTTCAAATTAAGAAACTTTGACATTCAAAATTGACACATAACCATAATTTTGAAAAAGTTCTACCAACACGAGGTATAAAAATTTTCTAGCGTTTTAATCACATATCTACCAACATTGTAACACTTTGACAGTTATTATAGAAAAAAAAAAGTACTTACTTTAGAAGATGTCAGTTGTGTGTTCAACAAGGTGGCGGTCAGTTTGAGCAATACTTGTGGATACGTTTTGTAGTTTTGTTTAAATTTGTTTCAAATAAAATATTTCAACATTCTGATTGTTTCCACGGCACACTTAAAAATGTTATGGTACTGTACGACTGTCTACATGCAATATTAAAAAATTATTTGAAACATTTCTAAGTGTCCAAAAACAAATTAAGCATACTACTGCATGCAGAATTTCATCCTGAATCCAAATATGTAAAAATATACAGGCTGTTCTATTTAAAATAAAAAAGTTGAACATCGTTGCTCAAAACAATTGAAAGATATTTACGAACGAGTGATGTCAAAAGGTAGCTCTTGTCTTGCCATTTAAAAATATATATAGTTTATTGGGTCTAAAATTTAAAACAACGGAGTTATGAGTTGCGACGTTTTTTAGGAAACAGCCAGTATATGGAATAGTCAAGCAATATACTATTATTTGAAATCGGCATTAAAGTACCTCGAAATCGTCATTAAAATACCAGAAATCGGCAGTAAAGTAATCCATTGTTTTACGACTTTTTTGTAGGTGGCGAGGCGACAGATAAACGTCAACCGACGTTAACATAACCTACAAATATTGGTTAAAATGTTATAATTTCACGATTTCTACTCCTCGGCACTGAATTTCAAAACTGTTACAGAAGTAAAGCATTTACCTATTCCCTAGAGACAAAATAAGTCAAAAATTTCCCTAGAGAGTTTTCATTGTGACTGAAACGACAATTATGTCAAATTCGAGGTTAGCAGGTTAGGTTTTTGCGACAGTCTTTGTCAAAACTGATTCAAAACCTAACCTGGTAACCTCGAATTTGACATAGACTTACAGTGCCACCAACTTTAAAATTTAAAAATGTCAATAAATTACGTTTTAAAAACAACAGGTTTGTAGTTTTAAATCTTCCCGCAACGTGAAAAAAAATAGTAGGTATATGCAATTCGGAGAGACTGTTATTTTGCTTCAGTGCTATGTGACTCTCAGGCTTTTCTTCGAGTCACAAATTGCACCTCAGCAAAATAATGCATTTCTCTCCCTCATTGCATAATCTACTATTTTATCCCTCATGTCGTTTATTTGCCTTGCCCCACGAGCTTCGGCAACTACATAAATCCACATTCGTGATAAAAAGCTAAACTTTAGTGCCTTGGTATACAAACTACTATTGTACAACTAGTTTTGAAAGTAATACTTTTTTCATAAATTTGCAAATAAATAAAAAAAAGAACTTTCAAAACGTGTTGTACACGTAGTCTTTCTGCATAGTGATCTCTTGTAACTCGAAAAGGACTTCGGAATTGACAACTGTCAAATTGACATTTCAATAAAATAGTTAAAAAAGTGTACTTTTTTAATGATTTTTGCGTTAAAAAAAGTGGAACTTTCAATACGATTTTTCGTTAAAAAAAGACTTTCACTATCACTATGCAAAAAAGGTTTTTTAGAGTGTGTTAGTTTTAGCTAGCTAAACAATCTTATCACATATTTTTCTTTAACTTTATCTAAAATACAATTTTTCAATTTTTTTAAATATTTCAAAATTACACATATCAAAACTTAATTTTAAAATTCAAGTGTTTTAGGTAAAGATTAAAAATTTGTAATTGAAAAAAAATAATATAAAATGTTAATTACTCCTTTAAATTTTTTATTATTTACCGAAAAGTAATATATTCGCATAATTATTACATTTTTGATGCAAGGTGCTTTTTAGGAGAACTATTTTTCAATGATAATTAATATTTATTTAAATGACTTCTAAAAACTCTAATCTAGCCCTGTTAACGAATTACTGGTACAACAATCCTGTAAATGTTCTTTTACAGTTGCCTAAATGAGGAGACTCTTCCTTTATCCAGTTTACATGTCGCCTCATTTAGACAACTAACTGTAAAAACTCATTTACAGGGTTTTTGTACAGCAATTCATTAACAGGGCTAGATTAGAGTTTTTAGAAGCCGTTTAAATAGATATTATCATTGGAAAATATTTTTCCTGAAAAGCGCATTGTATCAAAAACGTAAAAATTATGTGAACATATCACTCTTCGGTAAATAATAAAAAATGTAAAGGAGTTATTAACATTTCATATTATTTTTCCCAATTATAAATCTTTAAAGTCTTCACTTAAAAACAAATTGAAAAATCAAATTTTAGCTAAAGTTAAAGAAAAAATGTGATTTCTGGCCTTGAGATTGTCCAGTTAGCTAAAAATAACACATTCTTAAAAATAACATTGAAGTCTTACTTAATATCCGAAAAAATAGCACTTCTTGGATTTTGACAATTTAAAAAAACGCCATTTTCTAAATAAGTAAAAATCATTCGGTATATATGATAGGGGTTAAATAGGTCTTTAGATATAAGCACAAATTATTTTCACATATAGTAGTCTAAGGGCTAGTGACACTTTTTAGTGATCATTTAGTTAACGCCTATTTTTTTAGAGAATGTGGCTGGAGGCATGTATAAGTGTCATCTGTAAGGATTCTCCTTGATAGCGGTATCGAAGGGAAGCAGAACATCCCCAATTTTCACTGACAGTTTGACACAATCTGACACAAAAACTAACCTGCTAACCTCGAATTTGACATAGACTTACAGTGCCACTAACATAAATAGTGCCAAGCGAATGACAGGCCGGCCTAAATTTATTGTCCGCCATTGTACGTACGCTGTATCTACTGCCCCAATTTTAGGGGTGCGGGTCGTGCGCAGATCCTACTTAAATGCTCTTGTGTCACATTAGTAATTCCTTGTTTTAGTTATTGCTAAAAGCACGCCAATAAGTGGCATTTGAGAGGAAAAAACTAAAGATTAAAAAATAAACCCAAATTTTAACAAAGTGCATTTGTATATGTTAGTAAAGAGTGGACCATACTAGAGGTGGGGCGATTCTTGAACGAATCATTCATTTGAACGACTCCGACCAAAGAATCGTATGAATCGGTTCTTTCCTGTCTCGATTGATTCGAAATTACGTTTTGTACGACGCTGCGCAGCGTGATTTAAATCTGAATAAAGAATCGTGAATCCTATGAATCGGTTTCTTCTTGTCTCGGTTCGTCATTTGTATTAGATTTTGATCGTACGACGCAATGCGCGATTCAAAAATTGAAACCCGAACGCGAACGGGACGAACTAAACGAAACCGAATCTTAAACTTGGTTGGTGCCATTGTTTACTGTTTTCATAAGTAATACCTGCAACTGATAACTGACCAAGCGGCAAGCGCATTTCAGCAAGCACAGCAAAGATAGTATGAAAGGTTCATGATTCATAGCGTCTCGTTTCAAGAATACAAATGCGCTCGGTGCAAAATCTAAAATTCAGCGGGACCCAACCAAACGAAACTGAATCGTTCAAATGAACGAATCGAATGAATCGGTTCATGTTGATTGATTGAATCGTAAGAATCGACTCCCAAAAATGAATCGGATTGCCCATCTCTAAACCATACATATTTGATCAAATTGCCGGTACATAACGGTAATTATCGTAGGTATGGCAACACTGTTACCTAGCGACTAACAATTACCGCAGCGCCATCTATGATCTAAATTTGACAACAAAGCAATTGAAATTTCACAACTGACGTCATTATCATATGTCAGATTCGAGCAGATTCCATGTTAAGAAATTGCTTTAAAACATTATCTCGCCAAAATTGCAGTGTTTAAACAAAACTTTAAAAAATGTCACTAAATACGGCACACTTAAACGGCGGTGTGTTAATACATTCAGGAGAATGGTGAGTAATAGACGTAAGACACGTACTTTTTTTTATAACAATTAACAATATTTGTGTTTGTGCAGATGACTCATCTATTTATCTGGCCTGTTGTAACAATAAATTGCAAACTTTCTCTTACGCCGTTTTTTGCAGCATTCTGCTGTTCTGTGACAATGTCACCATGGAATGGTCTGGACAGGAGAACCCGGCTTTCAACGGCACGAAGCGTGGCCGAATTTACCTGACGACACATCGAATGATCTTCAATGCCCGAGATGGAAAAGACATGATGCAGTCCTTCAGCTTCCCATTTGTCACCTTAAGCGACGTGGGTTACAGGTCTGTTTGTAGTTGACAAGTTTGTACGAGACGTTTGTAGGTGGAACTAGAGCAACCAGTTTTTGGAGCGAACTACATCAAGGGGAAGGTGCGATCCCAACCCAACGGCAACTGGATCGGCGAGGCTAAATTCAAGCTGCTGTTCAAACACGGAGGTGCCATAGATTTTGGACAGGCCATGCTCAAGGCTGCACATCTCGGTATGTATTCATTTTGAGCAATTAAAGTAGGGTAAGGGGTCATAGTGGCATTGGATTTTGTATAAACCTTGTAGGCAATTATATTCATAATCAGTTTAATGGTTTAGACATTAAATTTTATATATAGATACATATTTTATCCTTTATTGTGTAATATTTAATAATATTAGTTAAAGTAAACAACTATAATGCATTTTACAGTCACTACATATCAGAATATACAATAACATTTACTGCAGACAGTGATTTTTGCTA